>JAVMSB010000223.1:0-53282 GCA_031761475.1 Penicillium pancosmium | reverse complement strand
TCCCCCCCCCCCCCCTTCTCTGACTTTACCTATGAATCTATATTAATTTTCCATTATAGGGCGATCCTAACGGATCAATCCCGACCATCGAGCCAATGGTCGTTCGTCCGATGTTTGGCGCTCGCGTCCCAAGCACATCCATCATGTTCGTTTCCCAAGCGTCCATTGACGAGGGCATCGTGCAAACGTACGGCCTTCGCAAACGCATCGAGGCAGTGAAGAACTGCCGTAACGTCGGAAAGAAGGATATGAAATTCAACGACACAATGCCCAAGATGAAAGTTGATCCGGAGAGTTATGTAAGTGACCCTCCTCTACTAACCCTGTTCCTGAATTATGCTGACCCTGCCCGTCCTAGACCGTCGAAGCAGACGACATGCTGTGCGACGCCGAGCCTGCATCTGAACTACCCTTGACGCAGGCGTACTATATTTTCTAAACATCGGAGCTGTGCATCTGCGAAACGTGGCACTGGTGTTGCTGTGTTACTGTTTCACTTCACCTTGTCCTTGCCCTTGCCATTTTCCCTCTCTCCCACGCCTTGACGCATTTTCTTGTCCGTATTACCCTTTCTTCGGTTTCGGTTTCATGTTTTCCCCTTTTTTGCATTGCCCGGTTTCTATATACCTCATCTCGAATTGCGATTTCCGGGCGTTTTCGTGTCATAGCGAGAGAGCGCTTCAAGTTATTTTGCATTTCATTCCATCATTTTCGTTTCTGTAGACAGATTCGAAAGTGACGATCTCTTTCAAAGATTCTTTCGACAATCTATTTATCTATATGATCACTATTCACTCCATTCCATTTCATTTCATCATATTCAAGTTTGAATTTTCCAAATCCCGCCTAACCCCCATGGCCGAGGAGAAGAGAGGAGACGTTACTTTCGGCCAACAAAGACCCACCGGGCACGCCTCGGACCTCGCCGCATCGACGGCCCCTAACTAATTCTTTCAGGAGTTGGCCGAGCCACGACCCCGCGCTAACTAGTACGAGTACCTGGGCGGACGGCGCCTTCATACGAGTATCACTAGTAGTATTATCGGGTCGGACCGTGGATCAAGCCACGATTACTTATATCCAGGCTTTGGAGGGAGGGGGGTCATGGCGAAGTATCGGGGAATGTTCGGTGTACGTGAGTAGAGAGAGTAGAGTAGGTTCAAGACGCTAAATTTCTAGTGCGGAACTCTGGCTGGTTGCCAGTGACTGGCTTGAAGTTTGAAGGTTACGGCTCTGGTGCCGGCGGTGGATTGGTTGTCTCGCCTTGAAGGTCCGGGACTGCCGCCGTAGTCCAGTGCCTTTAGATCGATGGAATGGATTAAGGTAACCAGTACCTAAGGTAGCCATAGATGACTACCTAGGTATTTATGGATTGAGTAAATGTTTAGAATAATGGATACGATCACAGAAGCTTTTAGGGCATTGGCGAGATTGTTTTGCTTTGACCCGGCTATAGTTACATGGATGGAACTTAAAGGTTGGTGAGAAAGCAGAGTAATTATGATAGAGAATTCTTTTATTTCGATATTCAAAATTCCAAAGGAGCAAGATAGAATTCAAGCAATAGTCCAACTGGAAAAAGAGAAACAAAGACCAAGTGAATCAAACTCCAGGTTGTGATCTAGTCACCGAAACAGTTGTTTTGTTTTAGTTGTGATCATGCTATACCAAATGTGTTACGACAACACAAGCCATGTTATATGGTATCCTTACTCTGGGATAAAGAAAAGAGATGGCGCATCCCACTCAGTGGTACGGTCACAGCTCCATCTCCTCTTCAGTATGGTTATCACCAGCGGAAACCATCGCCATATCTGCCCATGATTCGTAGGTATCTCGCATAGCAGCAAGGAATGCATTAACACGGACGCGAGTGCGAACTTTCATCCGATCACGAACGATTTGTGCTCTTTGTTCCCTTGCCTCATTTGGACCTTCGGAGCTAGGTTCTTCATTCTCCGTGGCAGAAGGGGCAAGTAATGATTCGGATATTGAGATTGATAGGGTGTCGGTGTACTGGCTATCTGTGTTTGTCGTTGGATGGTTGTCGTGTTGCTGTGGAGATTCCGCCACGTCTTCCTCAA
The DNA here is from genome assembly GCA_031761475.1 of Penicillium pancosmium. Taxonomy (NCBI): domain Eukaryota; kingdom Fungi; phylum Ascomycota; class Eurotiomycetes; order Eurotiales; family Aspergillaceae; genus Penicillium; species Penicillium pancosmium. The sequence continues at coordinate 51,198 of JAVMSB010000223.1, read as the reverse complement.
GGTTTGATGGGTGTTGAAGAGATTCCGGTTTTGTACTGGATGGAGCAGGAGGTGTGGGCTGAGGAGGCTTTTGGGTATTTCCTTCATTGTTGGCGATGTCTTCCTCCTCTGACCAAGAGGATGGAACATGCCCAAGTTGGAGTTTTTCGAGATCACAGTGCTCCTGTAGATAATGATGTGCTTTCCTTACTTCGTCACGCTTTGCCTTGACCTGATCAGTGGTGTCGAGCTGATCCATTGGAAGAGTAATCTGCTCTTGAAGAGAAGATGCGAGCTGCGGAGGGGATAATTGTGAGCGAATGTCTTCTTGCTGTTTTTGCGACGAGGGTGCTGGGTCGCCCTGGTCGGGTGTAGTCTGTGCAGTACTTTGCACTTTCAAATTTTCTTCTGGGTTCGGATTTGCCGTATTGGATTGTACTTCGTCGTCCACGCTGCTGGATCGGGTGGACTGAGTGGCGATGTCATCGTCATACCGAGGGCGCTTACTCGGACGAGAATCATTATTATCTGCGTCCTCGAGAATTCTGCGCATATGCGTATCATGAGAAAAGTCGTTTCCTGAGCAAAGGTGGCCGAAGAGTCGTTCTATAGACACATTATCGCTCCATGAAGTTTGCTCGACTGTGCATGGATGGATATCTTTTGGTCTGAAAGCAGCGACGAGCTCGCATAGTTCCGAGTATGATGAATGACGCGAGTAAGGAAAGCGCTAGACTATGTTAGATGAAGTGTGTACCATAGTAGAAATGGAGACTCACGATTGAACTCGGTAGATTGCTCTCAATACTTTGTGACCCCAGAGATTCCTTGCCGGACAGACTTTGGCCGAGTTTCGCCACCAGTCGCTCGAGAGAAATTTCATCCTCCTCCTTGACGCCATATAGATCTAGCGACAGGGCCTTCTTTCTCGACTTGAACGCTTTCGATATAAGTTCCTGCATCTGCGATAGGACGTCCTTATCTTGGATGTGTTGAAGACATAGCTGCTTCAACTCCGCAAGAGCAGCCTTGTCCGGTAGCTCAAGCTCATGAACCTGGTATAGATCACCGAGACCCCCACCAGCACCAACCTCGGGAATTTCACCTCCGTCGCTGGTACGATTCACGATAGGGGTGATGTATACGGTCTTTGATCCACGAGCTACGGGACATGATACCCCGGGCTCGCAGCTATGGACTCGACCGGATTGATCACCGCTCAAGCAGCCGGCAATAAATTTATTGCCAAGATCGTATCCGCAAAGTGCTGGTGCTTCAGGAGTGGCTTTACTACCAGATAGGCGCGAGAGAGATTGATAAAGACCCATCTGGTAGCGATCCACATGGACCTTGGCTGAGGCTTAGAGGGGTTTCCTTGAGATCCAATTGTAGTTGAGAGACGGCATACCTGTGTATTGAGAGCCGCTGAAAGAGCGATCCATACTTCCTCATAACCAAAAGTCCATGATCTGAAGTAGAATACAGTGTCATCAGAATATGCACCCACTTTCTGCAAAAGCTCAGCGAGCCCCTGAGCCTTGGATGGGAATGTTCGAAAAGGATTTGAATTGCCAGCAAAGGTAGTATCAAGGTACAGCTTGTCTAGTCGCTTCTGTCCTAAAGTGTACGGTATCAGAATGGGATGTCGCACTAGGCTGTCGATCCACCATCGCTCCGCTGTCTGATGTTAGTCCAAAAATGTATTCGATGGATGAGAGGATTTGGGGCTGACCTCGGATGTCGCCAGTATAGAGTATCGCTTTGCCGTCCCCCTCAATCAGAAACATCACAGCCCCGGGGCAGTGGTTGGCATCGAATAAAGTAACCCGGATTCGCCGCCGGGGCGTGAGTTCGATATCAGTCGGGGTGTGCAACGGAATGGGGCGCTGTCTGTTCGTCAGTTCGTGGACGTTGAAGCCGAGGTGTTGTTTACTCGGAAAGATTGTGTGAGAGCAAAGAAGATATTCATTCGAGTAGCTGGAGTCATGAAGACCGTTGATACTGGTTTTCGGATTCCATATGGTAGGAATTGCCGGCGAATACTTTGAATTGCATACACAACATAAGGTTCAAACTGACCAATAGTTTACTGAGATGTTTGTAGTGTAAACGACGCGATTCTAAAATTCCCTTCTGAAAGTTCATTCGATGGGGAAATTTCTCAAGGCGTAAGAGTAGCTGTGCAGTGCCGGGTTAGTCGGAGATGTTTCACGTTTAGCAGCCAACTAGGCAAGGGTCTTGGAAGGATGGATCCACATCCCTGTCGGCTCCTGATTGCTATTTTGAGACCCCACGCGGCACATCGCTGAGTTTGCGATGATGGAGGTCTGCAGGTCGACATAATTGGAGAGAGGGGTAGTGGGTACACATCTATCCTTCTAGACCCTTTGGAAGATTGGAAGATCCGAAGATCCAAGTCAACTCACTTCGCGGGTGGCGGAGGAGCAATAAATGAATGGAGCCCGAAAGGACTCTAGGCCCTGCAGATGATCACTATGCACATGGCTCAGAAAGCAGGCCAGCGGTGCCGGTCGTGCAGGGCTTTTTCGAAAGTAATCGACTGCAGATAATCATGATCAGCTGGCAAATCGTAACTCGTCAAGATGACCCTTTGAGAGTGGTGGTGGCAAGGCTGACTTGTAATATCAGGGAATTCTGTAAACAATGAGAAAACCGACTTCATTCAAGAGAAGAAAGAGCAGGGGTAAAATAGCCAACCTGGGAGGACACCATCAAAGGTCGACATGGGTGATGTGGATGTAGTAGATGTGGATGTACTTTAGTAGATTGGGGGTTGGTAAAGTTGGAAAGGTGAAGGAGAATCCACTCAGTCGGGTCCAGCTGGCCGTGCAGTGCCAGCGCACGGGGAAGGCAGGAATGCGGTGGCACCTTCGCACCATTCGCACCTTCCCTCCTTTGTTGGACTCGTCACTTTTTCTTTTCTCACCTGACTTCTTCTTACACTTTGATATCTTCTTTCTTATTCCCATTCACACTCGCACTCCCACTCCAATTCCACCTCCATGGCAAATGTTTGGTGGATTTCATTCCCCTAGACTCTAGACTATCAGCCCCACAGCTAAACGCCCGTCCAGATCGCATCCGACCTCTTCAACCCCCCTCCCCCAAAACAAGAGGCGGGTGGACGGCGGCTCGCCTCGTTTCAGACAAGCGGCTGAGACTCACTGTGAAGACACGCCAGCGCCATCTCTTCCCTCATTTCCAATTCACCCCTCTTCTTCAATTCCTCTTCTCTTTAGCTCTCCGTCCCTGGGCTCTTCGCTCTTCCTTCTCACCCGTCATGCGGAAACCATCACTCGCCCAGGCCGTGTATAATGCGACCTTCCCGCGCCCGCGCACCAGCGACCCCGGCTCCTTTGCGGCGCATATCACTCGCAATCTCGTCCCAGAAGTGCGCATTGAAACAAATACATTTTACGGTCCCTTGGATTGCATTGAGGCCCAATATCCCGGTTTGGATTACTCCTATGGACCGCATCGCATGAGACTGGGTCGATTTACTTGGCATCGCCGACTCTTTCACGTCTTTGATAAGCTCCGACTAACAGAGGCCGAGATCTCGGAGCTCTGTTGCTGGGAAGGGACCAAATCTGCTCGTCGGCGATATGAGGCCGAGGAAGGAATTACTGTCCGAGACACTACAGCTAGTGGGGTACGCCCTGCGACACCGGCCCGAGAACCTTCAGTTGAGATTCACCACTATGATTGTTGCGGGCCAGAAGAAGAGTTCGAGCTGGATCTCGATCTCGATCTCGACCTCGACCAGATCATAGAGACTCGTAGCGACGACACCGTGCGCGCGAGCGAGTCTCGTAGCAGTTCGAGTGTGGCCTCGGAGTATCGACACGAGTTTGAGGAAGACTACAGTGATGATGAGATGGAGAGTTGCGGCGTAGCCCTGAACCAACGCTTGCAAGACGCCATGGCCGCGCGCGATCAAGGAGCTGATGTGCCCCTTGACGAGGATTGGGAGCAATGGCTGAAGGAGGCTGGTGAGCGTGGAGGGTACGGCGACATGGTGCATGCGATCCGCACCAATCAACCCCTGGGCTTCCTTCCCGAAGCACCGACATCAATACGACACAGCGATCCTCGTATTACTACACCGCGGGCGGCCACATTATCTGCAGAGCAGTATCTCTTTCCAAATCCGGCTGATCACATCGTCTTCCCCCAGACTTCAAATCGCCGCACACACGGCACGGCGCGTTGAAGCAGTCTCTTTGCTGCAGAACGCACACCTTGCTCCAACCCCCTCCCCAAAACATCGCCACCAACGTATTTTTTACGAGATATCATGGCTGCATTCTCCGGCGCATTCTCGCATTTTCCTTCGCATCCTCATTTCCCGGCGGACTAGCCCTTTGCAGCCCATTTCCAGGTTTTCTTTTATAGGTATTGATGTGTTCCGCTTTGGTCTCAAAGCTGCGCATAGATATTCTCAAGTTGCAGTTGTCGCAAAGCGATAGCTTGCTCTGTGCTCTAATACCCTCGGTCTTTGCACCATTTATTTTCGTTCTACCAACCCATTAGGTTCCAAGGTTACTTACTACCATCGCTATTGAATTCAACGCAACAATCAGATGATGATGTATGTCAGCAGTAGATTTATACTATATCTTCAGACATACTAGTAGCTTGAAGCAAATCAGACCTACCTCGATATTCTAAGATGTATTCAGATACATAATATAATGGTTTGGATGTAGATGTCCGTCCTCTATCCAACTTGAACTATTCCTACCTTACCTTAATAACCCTCCCGCCGCACTGGCAGCTATCGTGGGTCCACCGATAAGCCTCTCTCCTTCTCCACCTCCGCCTCCGAGTCCCCTCATCGCCAGCTTTCCCCGACTCCCAGGCGCAATGCTGTGGACTACTGCCTGGCCGAGTTGAATTACAAGTCGGATTGAAAACTGAGTAATCTCTCACTTTCACACTACCCTGCTCTATGCTGCAGACTCTATCCCTAGCTCCGATTGTCGCACCGGCTTCACGATGATCAAGGCAATCTTCTACAGCAAATTTGACACACAGGAGGGTAAGGCCGAACCAACTCAACCCCCTTGTCGCATGATCCGAGCACTAACACAAATCTCATCTAGGTCCGAAAGTCGTCCACCAAGTCCCCGACGGAGCGATTGTTCCATCCTCTACCGCACCCGCACAACCCCTCTTCCTGCCCTTCTCCGACGTCTCATTCTTCGTGATTCCTCGCCAGGAGCTCTGCGGCAATCTGCTGCAAGTCTGTACCAATGGCTATCGCATCTTGGGTTATCCGATCTGCATGAAGTCTGCCCGTTATGACCGCAATGAATTCATCTTCAACTTTTGCATCGTGCTCGCCGAGGAGGACGATTTCAGTACATATCGGAGCGTGGTGCAGAAGATTGCTGATCTGATGCATGCTCTGGAAGAGCAGAATGGATTCTTGTCTCGAGACTTTTCAAAAAGTGGGGAGGGCAAGGTGCACAGTCTGTGTGAGATGTTAATGGAAGACCTTAATAACTACTGCGAATGCATGATCCCTATCGGTAGGTCGGCTGCTTTTTTGTTCATTCTCACCAGCTTGGACTAATCACCAGCAGACGATCTCAACACGCTGAACATTAAATTGTTCCCCATATACCCATCTCCTCCGAGTGTCAAGGCGTGGCATGTGCCTCTGTTTACAGTTCGATACCAGGCCTTTATGGATGAGAATTGGGACCTGACTCTGCAACGGGTATGTAAAAACTACTGTGGGAGAGAAAATACCCTCAACTAACTCTGTGTACAGATCGTACCACATATAAATGGCGTCCACAGTGTCCGCATTATCTCTATCCTCGCTGATACAGACTTCTCTCTCACATGTCGTGCCATCCGCCATCTTCTATATTATGGTTGTTTATTCATCCTCGACATCTTCTCATTCTCGGCTATCTATGCCCCAACAGCGCAATTCAGCTCAACCATATCCTCAGACGAATCGATGCAACTAGAATGTGCACGCTACGTAAACACACGCTTTGCACCACATCCTCCCATCGGGCCCCGAACACCACTCCCACCAGGACCAGCAGCCACAAGCGGCGGGAGCGGCGGAGGAGTCAGCGCATTAGCAAGCTCTCTCACCGACCCAGCAGCCAGCATATCCCGCGACGAGTCAGGCTTCGACGCGGAAGAGATCTGGCCACTACTAGGCGAGACGGAAGATGGAGGAACCAACGGCACCGGCAAAGGAATTCCGAGCTCAAATTCACCCGAAGATGAGGTAGTCCCAGCTACCCCGGGGCAAGGGCACCGAGTCGTTGATGGCGTGGGAATCGTCGAGCTATACGCAAGTCTAAAGCAAGGTCAGAGCGTAAAACAGTGGTATTCAACCCACAGCCGCGAACTAGCCAACATCGACATTCGCCGCTTCATCACATTCGGCGTCATAAAGGGCTTCTTATATCGTGTTCATAAATATGCTTGTGCAACTGGTCAACCCGCACCGTCGACTCGTTCTTCTAATATCTTGCCACCGGCGCATATTTCGACCGGTCCGTCTTCACGAACCACCACGGGAACTAATACCCCCTATGCTGCATCTAGTGCTGGTGACGAAACGCCATTTTCGGCGGCGGCCCGTCGAGACGCGAGTCGTGAGCGGTCGGGGTCTTTTCATAGCGGCAGTCGGAGTGGGCAGGGGGTTGGGGTGTTTGAGGAGGAAGATGATGAAATTGATGATCGGACGATATCGAAGTACCTGGATGGTACGCACTCGTTTGATCAGATCTGTACGGAGTTGGAGATTAGTGAGCGGGATTTGACGGTTCGATTGAAGAGGTATCCTGGGGAAGTTTTGATACTTCATCGGTGATGTGCTTTCCAGATGCAGTGATCGTCTTAGTGGTCTTTATAAATGATTGATACCCTTGAGTTTATGAATATGAACTTCTATCAACCACTGACAGCCATGGCCAACCAGAGCCTGAGGATGGCAAGACGAAAGGGAATACTCAACTCAACCCTGATCCGTAATTGGACAGGCTTAGATTTGACACGAGGGAATTTACATTTGATGTTGATTGTAGGTATCTATTCCGAAGGTAGACACATTATTGCCCAGAGTACCTCCCAGCCAGGCCGAATATGCAAAGACAATGAACTCAATTAGCCCACGGGATGAAAGCACAAAAACAGAAAAGGTATTCGCAAACGCCGGGCCCAGCCCATCATTCCAGTCATATCGTAACAGGTTTGCGACAATGGGGAGAAAATCGTCACAAAGGGGGAGGGTATGTAAGATCTAGAAGCCGAAAGCCTCTAGAATTGTAGGTGGTTATTACCATGAGCGGCATCTACTCCTCATCCCACGCCTCCAGTTCCGCCTTCTCGTATTCAGCCATTGTCGCCTGATCAAAGATCGTCTCTCCTTCCGAGGGGATAGTAGTCTTGATATCTTCGAAGATAGGCAAGAAAGCATCATTCCATCGCTTACGGCGATCCATGACAATTTTAGCCGCATCGCCGACAGCAGGGCGTGAAACGCCAGCACCGGCAACATGACTACCGCCACCGGCACCGCCGGGACGATGTTTAGCCTGGGAGCCCTTCTTGCTCTTGCCCATGGTCCGGGTACGCTTCAGATACGCCTGTTGAACCTGTGAGTCCAAGTCGTCTTGGATGGTGGTGAATTCCAGCAAGGCCATGTGTTCCTGAGCAATTTTCATCATGCGAGCTTTGCGCGCATTGTTGACGACTATTTGCTTCTTCAGCTCGCTCTGAAGGAGACGGAGACGTTCGGAGACCTCGTCGTCGAAGTGTGCATCGTAATCGGGGTTATCGTCCGGTCCTAAGAAGCCGATGTAACGGAGTTCTGCCTTGGCGCGTTCGTCAAGTTGGGCGTGGTCGAGTTTGGCAACAGAGGTCTTGAATCCCGTTGGAGAGGCATCGCGGAAGGCTGTTGCGGGAGGGAGAGGCTTTTCTCCTGGCTTTGAATCTAGCTCGCCGTTGGGCTGGTCCAGGTCCATTGAGTCTCCGCCCAATCCACTTGTTGTAGGTAGGTCTCCGTTGGTCGATCCAGCATTATCTTTGTCCTCGGGGAGCGTGCGGTGTTCATAGCGTAGCAAAGAACAGAGTCGACTGATGAGGGGTCCAACTGAAACTTCATTGGTCTCAGCTTTTTCATCCGTCAGGGTGTCAATGCTGCCACGTCCTTGGTTTAATGGGAGTTGGTCCTTGTCGTCCTGGTTCTGGTCGTAGGAAACGCCGTCCTCTTCCGACCATATTTGACGGTATGACTTCTTTGACCGGCGTGGGTTCATAAAAGGTGTTACTCGATCACCCTGTATTCGGTTAGCGATTGGGTCATTGACTTTAAGTTAGTCGGTAAACCTTACCCTTTCTCTCAGCCAGGCAATATCTTCTTCCGTCAGAGGCCGAACATACGGCTCAATGTACGCCAGGAAGGTGTTGGCGCTAACTTGGTTGGAAGGCTTAGCGTTACTGAAGTCTTTGTCCGGGGCAATACCTGCCATCATGTGGGCAAGATCGCTCTTAGGGAATACCGCAACACTGTAGATTTGCTTCTTCTCCTTGTCTGTTGTCTCGGGGAAAACATCGCGAATGTGGTAGACGGTCGGGTCGTCGAACTTGACTGGGTTTTCGCCGAATACTTGAATCTGGGGTACGGAGGGTTGTGGTTCGGGTTGGTGAGAGCTGTCGCTGGATTCTGAACCGGGACTACCAGGAGCTTCATCCCCGTCGGCGCCAGTCGTAGCACCGTTGGGGGACAGCATTGAGGGTGGAGAGAGGGAAGAGCTACCTTCCGAGGCTGCGTGTTTGGAATTTTTCGATACTGGGGAAGCAGCTGGGTTTGGTCAGTCAATCGGACATGGTGGAAGAATGAATACTGGGCAGCAAGTGATGCGACAAATTTGCGGGGTGGAGAGGTGGTGGGCAAGAGTGGAGTGACCTCAATGACAATGAGTGCTGGGATGTTAGAACTCGCTTACCTCCTTCAACTTTGGTTTCTGCTCCGTCCTGACGAGCCACGTCATGGGCACCATGGTTTAAAGGTCGCTCTTCTTTGCTTGCCCGCTCTTTGCGCTTCTTGGTCTTTTTGTGCACGGGGTCATCTTCCTCTTCCGTCTCGCGCTTGAGCTTCGCCCGATCCCCAACCTCACGGGATAACTCCTGATCTTCTACCACATCTTTTCTCTTGTGTACCATTTCACGCATGCCTTGATTACAGGTTTCTCCGCGAGAATCCGCCATGTCGCTGAGACTGTTAAGATGCTCCACCAAAGCTTCCAGAGTTTTGGAATCGGGAATATTGGGACCAGCAACCAAGTCAAGCATCTCAGCATATTGGCCATTGGCCGCATCGATGAGCTTTGTTACATCGCTTTCAAGGTAGCTCGGTAATTGAGCTGTCTTCCCAGGAGCGCCACCTGCCGTAGATGGAGTTGTGTTGCGGCTGCGAGATTGGCGCGGATCGCGGCCTTTGCCTTTGCTTTTGTAGGCGGAAGGCATCGTGTAGTGTTATTCTATGAGTCACACTTGGCTTCTTCAAGGGAGAGGACACAGGAGGACGAAAGAAGGCGTGAAACGATGAGTGGGAGGGTCGGAAGGTCGGAGGGTCTTAGAGGGTGTTGATGGTAGTCGAATAACGCATGCTGTCAGACACGGATTATCGCGATTCAATTTTCATGAGCCAGGAGACTCTACCCAATCTTCACATGAGCCAAATGAAGCCAGGCGCGAATGTAGCGATGATCCGATGACGGAGACTCAGCTCTGCTATGGTGTGTACTGGCGGCGCCTTGATCTGGGGGAGCTACACGTGACCGCGCATCGCGATACCTGGGCGGTGACGATATGCAGAATTGGTAATATGCGATCATGAATCAGCGCCAAGACTAGTCATGCCTGAGGCTAAATGTACTCTTCTTCCGGTACTGTGAGAACTATAACAGCAAAATGAGGGATAGTCAATATCAAAAAATTACAGATGCTGGAATTGTTCCAATTTTCCATCCGACAACTTGAAAAGAATACCGTAACTAAGTAAGAGCAAAAAATTACAGTTCTAAATCATACCTTCTCGCCTCACTAGTCATGGATATATTTTAGAATAGTTTAAGTCCAAGGTTGGGGCTAGTCGCCCAGTAACTTGAATTCCACGACACCAGAATGCCTAGTAATATGACCTCAGTATTTGCACAAAGCGAGAGATTCAAATATTATGATTATTTGAATTCAATACCTGCTAGTAATCCTCCACTCCCGCAAGCAGCATCCGCAAACGGATTGCCCGATCCGGCCGTAGATCCCTACTATAACCTCAGCTCCCACAACCCTAAAGGGTGAACAATCTATGGCAACAGAGGCCAAGATCGGTCAACACGCAATCATTCCAGTTGATCGCAGCCTATGTTTCCCTTTTTCCCACCATGGAAGCAAGCCTCCCCGGTGATTTTGCCTCGTGGTTTCTCAGCCTTGCCCGCATTCTTTAGACGGATACGATTTCCCCTTACATTCTTTGGGGCCGTCGTCGATGCGAAGATGGCCATAGTGTCCCTTTTGGGATTCGGAGTCGCCGCGACCGACATCCCATCGAACTAAGCAAGATTTCTCAAAATGAGTCCCCTTCGCAATCTTTCTTGTTCTCTATTTCATCATACTTCCACGACGAACCATGCTCCTACACTTGCATGTTGTCTCCATTGATTGACCCCATGCAATGTTTACCTCTGAACAACACAACCACAGCATATTTTAAAGATCGATCGCAACTATGTCTCGCACTGCCCCACCCGATTCGGAAGCCACTATCGCCACGTTATTTGCAGGCCCTGGCAGCGCCTCTAATTCCACCTCCTCGGTTAGTGTAAGTATAGCCTCAACCCTGGCGAGATATGAAGAATGTCTGGAGGCTTATACGCGAGAAATATGTAGGAGAATGTGGGATTTCGATTCGTTCTCGACCGCACGGTCCAAACACTCTCCAGCAACGGCGTCCCCGACTCTGGCTCCGTCTCGGGTCTGTTATTCGTTCCTAGCCTCAGCCCGAAAGATCCGTGCAATGAAGAACTCGCTTCGTATATCCCATCCAATGTGACGCGGCATGAAGACGTTTCAGAATTTGGATATCCGGTCATCGGACTCGCCCCATGGGTATCTGACGACTGCACTCAAAAGTTCTTAGCTGCCTCACGAGATGCTGGTACAACAGCTCTTGTTTTCTTCGAGCCAAACAATAATAAAACGGGACTCCCGCCCCCTGCCTCAGACGATAATTGGAAGTTGAAAGACGAACGTTGGAGAAGCGATAACGAATTCCCTGTCTACGCCATTCCAGGACCTGCAGGTACAACTCTGATGGGGGAACTGTCGTGGTTCTCAGACGGACAATCCAAGAACTCAACTAATAACCGAACTCGGACTACTCGGAGCCACGAGAGTGATCGATTGTTCACCATGATTGATACGAGTAAGTCTTCACTCTAGGTGAGATGGATTTACTTGGGCTAATATGTTCCAGACACAACACCAAACCAAGAGCCTAGCCTCTGGAGCTTCGTGCTCGCAATCCTTGGAACAATAGTTGGACTTACTCTCGTCCTTCTTATTCTGTATCGAATCATTCAACGCAAACGGCGAGAGATGCTTCGTGAACGCATCAACTCTGGGGAAGTCGACATCGAGCAGCTAGCTTTGAATCAGCTTAAGGTCCCGAAAGAAACTGTGGAGAAGATGCCGATGTACACCTATCTGGGCTTTACGGCAGATCCGGAGGTAGATGCTACCAAAACTCCCGTGGAGACGGAGGCCACAGAGGTCGACTCTAGCAGCACCACCTCCACGCCAACTTTGACCGAAGGACGGAGAAGCACAGAAAGCGACGGTGGGATTAGAAAACCCGAACCAGCTGTGCTAAGGCCAGACGCCAATGACTCAGATGACTCAAGTTCGTCGAGGAATCCCTTCCGGCTGAGCCATACCCAAACCACCTGCGCCATCTGCCTTGACGATTTTATTGCTGGGACTACAACAGTTCGGGAGCTACCCTGCGGTCATATTTTTGACCCTGGATGCATTGATGAGTATCTCACAGAGACTAGCAGTCTGTGTCCTCTCTGTAAAAAGAGCGTTTTACCATCAGGGTCATGTCCGATCCCAGTGACGAACGAGATGGTTCGACAGGAAGCGGCGACAAGGAGAGGGCGAACTTAGTTGCACATAATGAGTGGAGGGGATGAGAGACTGGAAATAATCAGCATCAGTGAATACTCAGCGGACTGTGTTTTTGTGTTATTTTCCTCAGGCAAATGTGGAGAGGAATTCTTTGCATTGCATGGAGCGTTGTGATTTGAAGAATATCTTATGTGTATGGGTGTGCATGGAGACATTGTATCTAGAAATGATAGAAGGAAAGCCAAAAAAAAGCCTCTCTAGCCTGATCAAATCTTGTCAGAGTACTGAATCAAGTCCATCTGCTGGGCTATAGATATTCCCGAGGAGGTGACTAGAAACGTCGTGGGTGTAGTATAGTACGGAGAGTACCCGTACTGTAGAAATCGAGAGTGACACCTGAGGCAGCAACAGAAAATGTGGGACCCACACCGATCAGCTGATTGGCAGAAATCCGACACTCGGCTAATCGCTAGCGTCCCACACACAATCCTCGCACCTCGACTTTGGTAAAGACTCCTTCTCGAACTTTTCTCAGTTGCGACAACGACAACCGACGACCCTGCTCAGCCGACAAGGTACGATACCGCACACTCCTGTCTCTCTCAATTGCCATCGCCATCGATATCGCCATTTATTTCCAGTCACTGACTTCAAATCTGTCCAGATGGGTGCCCTCAAGTACGTCGAAGAGATCCAGAAGAAGAAGCAGTCCGATGTCATTCGGTTCTTGCTCCGCGTTCGCTGCTGGGAGGTGAGATAAAACCCCTGCGACCCCCTCGATTGCCTAACATCTCCGCCGAGAACACGTATACGTTAGCCATGATAATGCCGCCAAAGTGGTAATTACTGGGCAACCCGAACGATACTCATTCGGCGGAAATGATTTTTTTGTGGCACGAAAAAAAGACTCCCTTGAGGGCCTGTGTCTTGCTATACACTCGTTGAACTTTGCTGAGAGTGCATCAATATAGCTCCGCCAGCTGAACGCCATCCACCGTGCTTCGCGCCCCTCCCGCCCCGACAAGGCTCGCCGTCTCGGTTACAAGGCCAAGCAGGGCTACGTCGTCTACCGCATCCGTGTCCGCCGCGGTGGCCGTAAGCGCACTGCTCGCAAGGGTGCCACCTACGGCAAGCCCACCAACCAGGGTATCAACCAGCTCAAGTACCAGCGTGCTCTGGCCGCTACCGCTGAGGAGCGTGTTGGCCGCCGCTGCGCCAACTTGCGTGTCCTGAACTCCTACTGGATCAACCAGGACTCCACCTACAAGTACTTCGAGGTTATCTGTGTCGACCCCCAGCACAAGGCCATCCGCCGTGATGCTCGCATCAACTGGATCTGCAACTCCGTCCACAAGGTGAGTTCCCGGAATATACACTTTATATACTTTTTGCTTCCTACCGTGGGAGTGATTATTTGGATTGTACTGATGAAGTTTTTTCTTTCCAACAGCACCGTGAGGCTCGTGGTCTTACCGCTACCGGCAAGAAGTCCCGTGGTATCAACAAGGGCCACCGCTACAACAACACCAAGGCCGGCCGCCGCCACACCTGGAAGCTCCAGAACACCCAGAGCTACTGGCGTTACCGTTAAGTGCGTTAGTGCACTGCGGTGGTTTGGGTTGGAAAATATTGGCTGCATGTGGTTATCTCTTCGAACACTTCTCGCCCGTACCGTGTCTATCACGCCGGGACCGAGTTTAATGCAGACCGGCAGGTTCTGTTTTTAGCCAAAAAGCCATTTTGTTTTATGTTGAATTCCCCCTTGTTTAACGAAGTATGACCGGTTCAACTCCTCCTGGCGCCATTACTTGTAAGACTGGCCAATGCTAGTTTCTGTAGATGTAGATCGGCCTGGAGGTTTCAATTGCCAGTCTGCGTAAGCGGTAATGGTGTGCTTGGCACCGGTGGTAACGTGATTTGCAGTTACGGAACCAAACGTAGTATGTACGGAAATTGAACCGCCCAGGCTATTCATTATAGCAATCAGATACAAGTACTACTACACTACTGAATACATACAAATCTTTCTATTGGAGATCCTGAATACTCCACTTAGCAGACCTGTGGTGTGGCTAAAGATAGAAGTCAGTGATTTTGCGGCCTGAAAACTGAGGCCACAACTCAGACTGGTACCTTCCCTGTTACCGCTAGCCGCCTTCCCAATCCGTCCAGGGCGACTATGAGATGCTACAACGACCTCCTCTCACTGCTGACACTCTTCACTCTTTGTCTTTCGTCTTTGACACTTTTCAATCGCTCACCGCAATAAGTACCTCCTCGTCCTTGCTCAAGCACAAAGAACACCTCCTCACCCTCGCCCTCGCTCTCGGCTCATATCCTTATCGTCAACTTCCCCACGATCCATTTGCATGGTCCTCGTTCTCGAACCAAGCTCTATAAACTGGCCCGCTGTCCAGTATAGATCGTCCTGGCTATTCCAATAGCTATAGGCGTTCAAATGTGCCCCGATGTCCTCTCGATCCGGACGTAATCCGCCAATTCCCTCCCACTCCAACCCCGACTTCGGTGGCCTCCTTCCTTCGAGCCCTTCCTCGAGTTTGGCGACAGAGCGTTCTCTCCGCCGGCCGATCGAACCTCATGATGCTTCAGCCATGTCGAAACTAAATGGTGACCCGAATAACTCATACCGCCGCGGTCACCACCGCTCAATCAGTCATCCGTTCACCTCGGCGTTGTCGAGTATTGGCAAGAAGCGTGACAAGGCGGCACCCAAGCACGACAAGTACGACAAAGAAGTCAAGTGGGATTCAGACTCCGACTCCGATGAGATCACGTACCCGGTCAAACCAATATCTTCGAGCCCCCGGAAAGATTCAACTAAAGCGGGCCCAAGTAATGGCACCGCCGAAACCAAATGCGGGACCTGCAACTCGACTGTTCGGTGGCCACAGCATTTGAACGTGTTTCGATGTAGTGATTGCCTTATGGTCACCGATCTTGAACCAGATACAGTTGGGGAAGCTAAGAATACAGGTGGTCCCGAGGTGGAAGATCGAGGGCATCGAGTCCGTGGAGACCGTCCTCCGCACTCTCATTTGGATCCAAAGGAGGCTCATGTTCCATTTGCCCCTCCCGAATTCATGGCTGGTAAAACATACCTCATTTCTCGAGCTTGCAAATATTCAACTGACTTGGTCGATAGAATCACTTGTATCGGCAAATCGACTTGGTGGCATGATTGATGGATGTCTCTCGAAATATTTTGACAGCCTTCTCGATGGCACACAGCATGGATCAGCACCTGATGAGAATCGCGCCGGTAGATTGGATGTCCCGAGAATTCAGGATGGTACAAATCTTCCAACGAAAGACTCTCGTGGTGGCCGTCTACCGCCCCCCAGGGAGGATCCGCGCAGTCGCAGCACGTCGGCTTCCAGCGAACATGGACGAATCTATGACACTAAGGAAAAGCCCAAGTTCCTGATACCATATAAGGGTAATTTGGAGGAAAAGCCTTTGCCAGATTTGCCGATTAGAGCTCGTGCAAATTCGGACTTGCGCTCGCATCCAAGACCCGGCCGTCGCCCCTCTGATACGCCTCGACCTCCAGATTCGGGGAGTCCGGACAAAGACGACCAGCTTTGCATTTTCAAGCGTTTGGAGAACTACATCATTGCTGCATTCAAGGGTAGCAATGTTATGAACAACTCTTTCCCCACATATCAGTCATCAATTCGATCTGCTAGCAGTGGCAACCCACCGCGAATGAAGATGGACCCCATCAAAGAGGTGGATCCGATGTTCAATGTTCCTGTCTTTGAACCTGATGCCAAAACTCTCCTTTTGGGAGACGTGGCCGAGAACTCGACTTGGTGGATGACGGAATGGGCACAAGCCGAAGGACAAGTTCACAAGCCCTCCAAAGATCAAGGGTCTCACAGATCTCGCGCAGTGTCTTCCCGAAGTCCTCGTGTGAACTGGGCAGAAGTCAACCAGTGGTATCACCTAATTCTGACGGCCGGGAGCTCTTGGAACGAACAATGGACCAAAAAGAAACCTGATCCGAATCGCTCAGAGGCTGACCGTGTGCGGACCAAGAAATGGGAATCAGTTGATCTAGCATCTATCGAGAAGGAGATCACGGATTCTCGTCTGCACCTCCAACGGACATTGATGAAGGCCACCGAAAATCTTTTGAAACGTCCACGTTCTATCTTGAAGAAGCCTGAGGATACTAGGTTCTTGTTCATACTGCTTGCGAACCCCTTATTGTCCTCACCAGGTGCATACTCGCCTGTGCGAATGACACAGACTTCTCACCGTGACGATCGTCGTCCTTCAAACCCTAATAATGTCCGGTCAACCGCCAGAGATGGAAAATCGGCAGGGAGAGAGCCTGCTGCGACTGCCTCAAGCCACAGCAGCTCCAATCACCATTACGGCGTTCTCAAACGAATCCTCGGATTACTGGCTAATCTCCCAAATGAAGCGCATCATACGTTCATTTCCTGGTTTTCTCGATTTTCGCCCAAACAATTTGAAAGGCATGTGGACCTGATAGGTGGCTTTGTTAACTATCGACTTACCCGCCAGCATGGTCGCAAGCGTACCCAAAACCCTGGGAACACTAAGGATGGCGATGAGCTTGTTCCAAGTTTTGCCAGCGCTGCTGGAAATACACCGGCCGAGCTGCATGCCGCCATCAATCGACGAAACCCTCAAAAGAAACCGACCAAGAAGAAAGAGGCGCCTATCGTTTATGCAGAAGACTGGCAGATCCGTGCCGCGGCAAGAATTATGTCTCTGCTTTTTGCTGCAAACAGCAGCAACCATTCGCGCAGACCAGATGGCATGGAATCAAAGGCACGCCATCGGACCGAAGCTGGAGCAAACAGCCAAGCACGCCAACAGGGATATATGGTCTCCATTGATTCATTCTACAACACTCTGTTGGACTACTCTGACTTGATCGGGGACTTTGAAATTTGGGAGTCAAAAAGCTCAAAATTCTGCTTCTGCAGGTATCCTTTCTTCCTCAGCATCTGGGCAAAGATTCGGATCATGGAGCACGATGCTCGCCGTCAGATGGAAGTGAAGGCCCGAGAAGCTTTTTTCAGTAGCATTCTCAACCATCAGGCAGTCAGCCAATATCTTGTCCTGAAGGTTCGACGGGAATGTCTTGTCGAGGATAGTCTTCGTGGAGTGAGCGAGGTGGTGGGAACAGGGCAAGAAGAAATCAAAAAGGGTCTTCGGATCGAATTCCTTGGAGAGGAAGGTGTTGACGCTGGTGGCTTGCGGAAAGAATGGTTCCTCCTGCTGGTACGGGAGGTGTTTGACCCGGACCATGGTAAGTAACATGATCCTGAGCCTGGAGGAATATTTCTAACAATTTCCAGGTCTTTTCGTCTACGACGAGGACTCGCAGTACTGCTACTTCAACCCTTACTGCTTTGAATCATCCGAGCAGTTCTTTTTGGTCGGAGTCTTGCTGGGGCTTGCAATTTACAATTCGACCATCCTTGATATCGACTTGCCGCCTTTCGCGTTCCGGAAACTACTGTCGACGGCTCCCCAGACGAATGCACCGCCAACAGCCAATTCCCGCCGGACGAGGTTCAAGTTTACGCTGGAGGATCTTGCAGAGTATCGACCAGCCCTTGCCCGAGGACTTCGTGGCTTGTTGGACTTTGAAGGCGATGTTGCGGAAACATTTTGCTACGATTTTGTTGCCCAAGTTGACCGATATGGAGAAGTGGTGAACATTCCTCTGTGTACAGGGGGCGAGAAGAGAGCAGTGGACAACGATAACCGCGGCGAGTTCGTTGAACTATACGTCCACTATCTTCTTGAAACAGCGGTGGCTCGACAATTTGAACCGTTCAAGCGTGGCTTCTTCACTGTTTGTGGTGGTAACGCTTTGTCACTTTTCCGACCTGAAGAGATCGAGCTACTTATACGAGGCTCCGACGAACCACTTGATGTGCTGTCTCTGCGTGCGGTAGCCATCTACGATAATTGGAAGTCTCATCGGCCCGAATCCCTTCCCGTCGTGCAATGGTTCTGGGAATTCTTCGAGGGCGCTCCGCCCGAGGCACAGCGAAAACTCCTCTCATTTATTACTGGTAGTGACCGCATCCCCGCAATGGGGGCCACAAGCCTCACAATTAGACTCGCTTGCATGGGAGATGATTGTTCTCGCTATCCGATTGCGCGTACTTGCTTCAATACGCTCGGCTTATATCGGTATACAAACCGGGACAAGTTTAGACGACTGCTCTGGGACGCAGTCGTGAACAGCGAAGGATTCGGCCTGAAATAATCATCTCCCCCGTCTGCTCCTGGTCGAGCGACTATGATTTTATGATTACTTGTGCATTGTATAGATGCAATTACTGGGCGTCATAGTCGTCTAGAATACACGGAGTTTGTTGTTTCTGATTGCGATGAATGCTGAGGTTTATATTCTATGGTTTTGGGTGTTTGTGAACATACATACAATGACACATTGCTGGTTGGGTTGAGTTTCGAGCCAGAATATTACCAACTTGAAATCTCGATTTTCCTTATTTTTGGCATAAAGTAGTCCTCTGGATACGAGAATGGGTTTTTTTGCGAGGCCTCGATATGCCTGTAGGTAGAATACGTTCCAGGTCGTGGAATGTTGTTTCTTTTTTAGACTCACCTGAGCAGCTACATTACTAAGGTTGTTTGACATTGAAAACATCGACAACCTTCAAGTTGCAATGCGGTTCTTTTATCTGGCATGGATATTATCTCGCTCATCGAACTGGACAAGATAAATTGAAGAAATACGGAGAAACCAAGAAACCAATGATACATCTCGGCACATTATAGCAGCAGATTGTTCCACCATCCTCCTTAAATACAACGAGAAGCCAACGACTTTCACATAAATCCCCAAATCAAGAAACGGAAACCGGAAAATTACTCCTGCGCCTCAAGTCCATTACCAGGCGGCACGGGGAAAGGACAATTGATCAGATAGTTTCTGCAAGGAATATCACTAGGATCATTGGTCTCCGGAACAATGCGGCCCTCGTTCAAAGGCCATCCGGTGTTGATATCCTGGCAACCACCGCCAGAGTGGTCTTCATGGTAGTTGCTGCAGTATCCGCAAGTGTGGTCGTTGAGAAGGTGGTTCTTAGCCACCAGGAGCGAGAAGTAGCCCTCGTACTTGAAGGAACGGGCTGCGTTGATCTCGTCGTTGGAGGGTGAGATGGGGTCGTGATCGACCTCGCCGGTCCAGAGCTCATTGCCGGTGCAGCCGGCTGTGTCGTAGAGGACGACCTTGCCGGGTTGGGCTGTGGCTAGGGCTGAGAGGAGGGTTATGATGGTGAGGGAGGAGAAATGCATTTTGGTGATGCTGTTCAGGTTTGGATTTTCTGAGATTGATAGAAGAGGAAGATGAAGATGAGGATGGAGTGATAATGGCGAGAATAAAAATTCCTTTATATAGTAGTCCAGCAGAAAGCCTGCGTAGTTTTGTGGTTACATGCCAAGCTCAGGAGGCATAAAATGATCATCCAAGGCATACCACAAGCAAGTTCAAATGAAGTATAGATTGACTTCGTCGGTCTAATCAAGTATGGATCACGGGTAAAGCACCCCATAGCAAGTTTCAGGATTGTGGCAGAAAGTTGCGAACATATCGTCATGATGTGGATCTACTCTGATATAAGCTGATGCTTGGGGGCCGATATGTGGATGTCAAGGTTGCTTTTTCGGGCGTATATGTGGAGGCTAAATTGCATCTGCCGATAAAACACCGCGGAGCAGGAGCGTGGGGGTTAATATTCACCCACGAAATTAGCGCTGCAATCTGAGCTCTATAAGCACTAAAAGAATACACCGTATGGTGAAGGAGAGTTGAGTGCATTGCATACATTGATAGGGTAAAGTAGGCTCCGATATAAAGAAATTTAAGATTTGCGGGAGACACAAGCTACTACTAACAACCTTCAGGGCTAGAAACTCCATAGACAAGGTGATACTATATGAGAAGCAGCGGGGGGCCTGAAATACCCCTTATGCTAACTGATCAACATAATCAGGATCCGAAATTCTAGCTTCGGCAGATCTGCAAAAGTGGCTGTTTCTTACTATCCAGGTGTCATTAGTATCCATGGCCCCCAACGCCAACCAAGCTCGTCGCTTACGCCAAGAATAAGTGCGGTGCCATGTTGCCCCTTGGCCTGAACCACGTCGAATATAGTATATTATGCAAGGCTAGTTGCTATGGTTTTATCGCTTGAAATATAATACTCGTACAAAATGACGAGGCGGACCAGCATGCCCCATTCGCTGAAATGGGTTATCAAGCAGACGAGATATTCAGTACGCTGAACAACCTTATTTCAGGAGCGATGGTTCCACTCTTGCTTACAGTGGGGATATTTGGCATTCCATGTATAACAAAGGTTAATTCGCAAAGAGGGCTCCGCAGTGGGTTTACGAGATAGATCGGCAAGATTGTGTAAAACTGTCCAAGGAGTACTAAGTACAGTGGCATTGCAAAAGTTTGAAACCCCATATTGCCCACCGTGATTTACCGCCTACTAATGGGAAACTAGTCGCTACCTGAGATGGAATAGATTGGCCTATCTATTGCATCTCAGGTAGCTACTAGTCCGCGATTAGAAGGCGGAGACAAGAAAAGTCAACATGGGGTTTCAAACTTTTGCAACAGAACTGTAGCTTGTGTTTTCTATACAAGATTTGGATACACCTCCGCCACACTCGGCGTACCTCCGATACTTAACAATTTCGTCTCGTTCAAGAGGTCTCACATATAAAGAGGTACCTCTGCCCGCTTCTGTCATACTAAGTTGTAGTCAAATATCTCAATTAATATCTTAGAAAGAAATTGAAATTACTAGTAGTATACTAGGGAACTAGGCCTAGGCACCTAGCACTTTTGCGTTCACACCCATCGGGGTGCTCGAAGATGTAAATCTTAAGCAGCAGCAGATTCTCAACAGTATTCCTGATCCCCCCCAACCCAATGGGTTCTTCAAAATAATATCCGAGAAAAATACTTATTCCGAAGGCAACGGCAATGAAGACTGCATCAGAAGGTTCAACCCGATCGTTGGGTGGTCCCGGATGAGTTGGTAGCGAGCCTCGGCACTTGCTGCATCAAATAACATGGCGGGTGAAAGACCTGTCGCATCTTTAATCTCCTTGTCTGCGCCGGCCGACAATAACATGTGAACCATTGCCTCGTTATTTTTCAATGCAGCCGCTAACAATGGTGTCCCGGAGCGTAAGCAGACATTTAGATCTGGATCTACCCGCTTATCTGTAAGCAAGATCTCAACCAGGTCCCCTCGATTAGCACGGACTGCGAGCCTTAACGGTGTAGAATCTTCCCCAAGTGCGTTAGGATCTACGTCTTCTCGATTGACAAGAAGACGAGCTAACTCTGGCTGTTGATTGCGTATAGCACTATGGAGAGGGCTATGTCTGCGTATATTGCCGACGAAACCTGCATTCGCACCATGAGATAGTAGCATCTTTACGATTTCAGTATGACCTTGACGTGCAGCAAAACATATCGTATGCGGTCATTGTTGTATGCATTCACTTTGATTCTTGGGTGTTCAAGGAGTGTCTTGACTACGACTGTATGCCCTCGTCCACTGGCCACATACAGAGGCGTGCGCTTTGACTTGTCTCTGGCATTTGGACTGACTCCATAGTTCAAGAGCATCTTCACTGCGGCCACATTGCCTCTGTAAGCTGCGGCGAATAAAGGCGTAGATTTTGTGGAGTCAGGCGATTTCGGTAGGTTTGTGGAACCATTGATATCTTTCCAAGCCTGAAGAGCTCTTCTCAGGGTTGAACAGTTGTCCGACACGGCGGCGTGTCGAATAGCTGATCCATCTGAATCTTTTGCATTGCCTCGGTAGAGTTGTGAAATCAGTGTTTGGTACATAGCACGGTTGACTTGGACGAAAGAAGCAAGATCATTTTCACTGTCAATGCTGAAGGCAATTTCCAGGAGCATTTCGGGTGGGAGCTGCGTGAATGGCATGGCTGAGACATGACAACAAAGAAAGATGAATCTGAACAAACAAGTTGATCTAGATCACGCATGATTACTAATATTGATGCCTCGCAGGCCTCGCCAAGCCTACGTACATGAAAAAAAAAACAGCGCGGAGCAGGAGCGTGGGGTTTATTATACGAGTACACTCAGGGAGATAGCGCTGACATTTGAGCTTCACAATGGGTGCCAAAGGAAATCCCTGGTACGGTAAAGCCGTTCACACGGCCTTGTAGTGCTGAGAGAGGAATGTTGAAACACGTTGTCATCTTGCGAATTGGATCTGTAGACCTATTTGAATGCATTTGATACTTGGTTCTCCACATCTAGATCGCTGGTTAGACGTGGTTGTGGCATGATACAGGGTGAATTGGCTATTCAACGAGCAAAATAGCAGGGAAGGGCCGTGCTAACCCTTGGGCTTCGGACTTGGTAGTAACTCCGCACAGCGAACATGTGTAATAATTTTTAGCTGCCGACTCTCCGCCCGCTTTTTGTCATGTATGTATTGTTTGGCCTCGATCACGATCCCTTGCGCCCATTCGCTGTTTGCAAAAATGTGGGTTGGAAGCATGGTGTTGTGGAATAACAAACTGAGCCAGCTAACCCAACGGTAACGTTACGAACTTAAAGGATCAAATTTACATAGATAAAGTCCCGCATAGTCGAAAATCATACCAGGTATACCACGTATTGTAAGTAGATGTTTCCATCTGCAGATCTATTCTATCCTATATAGGATCACACAGGTGGCTAGGCTGTCTGAGTCACTGGTAGTCGGGCTCGGATGACTTTTATCGTATCTTCCATCCGTTCGGCTGCATCTGTGCGGGTCTCAATGTGACGGAATAATGCGTTTCCTGCACGTGGGCATGTATACCTGATTGGATATATTGCCAGGCGACCAGTGCACTTGCATGCATGCGAGTGAGGTCCAAGCAAGTGGGGTATTACAAGGGCCTTGGGAGTATGTAAGCGCCAGGGATCGGACACATCAGGTAGTGTTACGGAGTACATCATGCCTCACCGTAATCTCGGGCATTGATGTACATATGTGCTAGTCTAGTTCCAGTTAAAGATCACCGTTAGCTATGCAGAACCATCGGAGGGATGATATGCGGGCGGGCCGTTGAGAACGTTGGAACCTTGGAATCTTGAAACACTGGAATGAGCCCCACTCACATCGTGAATAAAATAACAGTTAAGTACCTGGCTCGATTTTGTTAATAACTGCCTGGTGTGACATTAATCATGAGCTTGCGGTTCTCATATCAACTCCGAATTCGCGGTGCTCCCTGATTTTTCTTACCATCATCACCACCCCCCTCCCCAAACTCCTCAGATATCAACGATGCATACGGAAGCGCAAGGATCGCGGGGTAGTGCATCGTGGATTCCTTCACTGCCACTATGGGACAAAACTACGTATCGGAGCTACGGCACACGAGTTGAGGATTCGAGGAATGAAGACCCGGAAAGAGTCCCATTTTTGCAACCCTCTGGTTCGCCGCTGCCAAGTGATCCCGACGAGAGTTCCCGGCATATTCTAGCTCCGAGTGCATTTGCAGTCACTACAACTGTCTGCGTGGTAATGCTAATACTAGACATCGCATCTTCCGTTCCAATAGCACCCCGCATGGTGATTTTTGAGGATATTATTTGTCGTGATCACTATGGGGCGTGGCGTGATATTTCAAAGTTGGGGGACTGCAAAGTAAATGCAGTTCAGGCCGAGTTGGCTTTGATAAATGCATGGAAGGATACATTTGAAAAGATTCCTGGTAGACCCTGCCCCTCAAAGGCTCCAAATTTTAAGCTTACATTCTCTGACCCCGTGGATTATCAGCCTTGTTGGTAGCAATTCCTTACGGAATCTTGGCTGATCGTGTTGGACGTAAGACGGTTTTGATCCTTGCCCTGATCGGATGTCTACTTTGTGAAACTTGGGTGGCAATAGTCTGTGTGTTCTAAATCAAGACACCTCTCCTCAGCTTCTCAAAGATGCCATCTAATAATCTCAAGGTCTTTTCCCACGGGTCTTCCCGCTTCGCGCGATATGGGGGTCTGGCGTGTGGCAGCTGATCGGAGGAGGTGGCACATCGATCGTCGCTATGTGTTATACTCTGATCGCCGATGTTTGTGCTCCTGAGCAGCGGTACGTACCATAAACACCACCATTCCTTTCCGAACGACTAACTAAGCAAGCTGGACCATAGCACCGCTGCATTCTCTCAATTATACGCTGCTATCCTCATCTCGGAGTTGATATCTATCCCACTTGGTTCTTCTCTCATCTCACTGGAGCCGTGGATACCAATGCTGGGATCTTTGGGATTCTTGGCCCTGGCAATATTATTCGTGTTGTTTTTTGCGCCCGAATTCGCCAACTCCGCTCACAAACCACAATTTTCGCAAGATGATAGTCCGTCCCAGGGTCTGAAATACGTGCCTTCGAGAGGGTTCCGGGATCGGTTAAGTCACACTATGACCAAAGTTGGCGACAAATTTCAATTGATGACTATGAGCGTCTGCTTGATGATCGGCGCCTTGTTCTTCTGCCAGCTGAGCCGACAGGTTCCTGGAATACTTCTTCAGTACAGCTCCTTTAAGTTCAATTGGGGATATGCAAAGGTCATTACCGTTCTTGACATAATTAGCTCAGCGTTGCACGAAAGTTAACCGTACAATGACTATAGGCCTCCTACCTGATTTCCCTTCGTTCTGGGGTAAACCTCCTCGTCCTGGCTACACTAATACCAACACTTAAACGGCTTTTTACCAAAGTATGGCGGTGTCGCCAGGCACAGTCCGATAAATACATTACCCTAATCAGTGGTGGATGTTTAGCTCTTGGGTCGTTTATTATCTTTCTCGCTTCTTCTCCCAGCTTTCTAATTCTAGGGCAGATCCTCTTTGCTGTAGGATTTGCTTTTATTGTTACTGCCCACAGTTTCTTGACTGCCATGGTTGACCCGCAGTATTTGGGTCTTGTGAATACCGCGGTTTCGGCTACAAATTCCGTTGGTCACATGGCCGGAGCACCCCTTCTTGCTGGTATATTTCAGTGGGGATTGAGCCTGGGGGGATTTTGGATTGGAATACCTTTTCTTTTCACTGCGGTCCTGCTATCGATTGCCACTCTAGCCGTGTCGGTTTCAAACGCTTAATGAATTTGAACTTCAAGGTGATCCTACAAAC
Source organism: Penicillium pancosmium (assembly GCA_031761475.1). Lineage (NCBI taxonomy): Eukaryota > Fungi > Ascomycota > Eurotiomycetes > Eurotiales > Aspergillaceae > Penicillium > Penicillium pancosmium. Next base: position 25,805 of record JAVMSB010000223.1, on the reverse strand, counting down.
CTTGGAAAACGTTTAGAGGTTGCGACCAGGCAGAACTTGAACAGGACACACAATTGCATATATATCGAAGGATAGATTCGCCAAATACCTAGGTACCCTTTTAAATTCCAAGATTTACACGGGAATTTCATCATTCATTGATGTTAACAGGTCAAACCAGTCTACATACTAGCCAAGTTTGTTTGAAGTAGGATATGAAAATTATCGAAAATAGCAGAAAATCAATGTTGTCAACGGGAAAGGAGTACTGGAGGATGCTGTTGAAGATGCGACTGGTTATCTGCTCTCGGGCGTTGACACCTTCTATCGAGAGATTGAGAAGACATCTGATCGCCAATCTGAAGTATCTTTTTATTTTTGTGAATCACTTCACCCGCCACTTGGCAACAATGCATGCGCCGTCAGGTACAGAAATAAGATTGCGTTCTCACAAGTAATATTTTCGGCATTTAAAACACGCTTCCTCCCCATAGCAAGCAGGAATCCGAACGATTAAAACAGCAAGTTCAGCAACGACGGAAGGCCTCTATCACACCGATCTCGATCCCAAACAATGGACAAATTAACTCTTTACTACTTGCTGGGAGCCTGTTCCTTAGCGCCTCACATTCTGTTCGAGGAAAGTGGGCATAAATTCTTCATCCACAAAGAGAAAACTGGCCAATTTCACACCAGCATTGTACGATTTGAAACCGAAAGGAAAACTTCTTGTCCTTGCACTCGACAAAAATATCATCATAACCGAAAACCCAGCCGTCATGAACGCGATCTCAAACCTAGTCCTCGAGAAAAACGTTTTCGGAAAGACGCCCTTTGAAACTGTCCGTATCTATGAATGGTTGACTTGGCTATCAGGTGCACTACATGGGCAGGGATTCCGATTACCTTTTCAATTACATCGGTACACTGATGATGAGACGTAGTTTGAGGGACTTAAGACGAGGGGTATGGCAATCGTGACGGATTGTTTTCGGATATAATGGGACCCACTGTAGGAAAGATAACAATTGCTATTTAACTGAGCACAAAAAAATAGGTTCATAGAGGGCTAGAGATATTTAAGGCTCCTCAGCAAAGATGGGCGAGACCTTGTTTGCTGCGGCATACAGTGTCAGTATATGCCGTGATATCTGCCGAAAGCTAAATAGACTTCTACTAGTAAGTTCTATGTCGTCGGCCACCAGATTAACGACCGAAGCATTTTTGCATATCCGATCTTAAGCCCGCTGGAATATCCGGAGTTTAAACTCAATAAAGCATAACTATAAGCCACTGACACCCCACCATGACATGTAGATAGATCCTTCACCGCAATCATGGAATCTCAAGGAGCCCTAGCCAAAGGCATCTGAAAGAGCCCAGTCTGGCCAAACAGTAAATATAGCAGCAATACCCTTCCAGTCCATTGTTGTCACTCCTTATAGATTTGCTACAATGGAACTTGCGGGCCATGGAAGGTACTTTGTCGGACTACACCCAAGGAGAGCCTCGGGGAGCCTTGCTAGATGAACAAGAAAGTTATGCCGACCCCTCAATGCTTGGAAACTGCGCTACTTCGCCTGAATATACCCCGCGCTCGCCGAAATAAGTTGTGTTGCACAGTAAGCCCCACATTATCCCCCCATACTCTTCCCCACACAAACCTCCGCAGAAAGATAAAATTAATGCAGGAGTGAGTTCGGCACGTGGGGGGTCAAGGAATACTTCTAGTCTTCGTGCTAGACTGGATCTCTGAGCCGATAACTCTCCGCGTCCCGTATCGGTACCCACTGCATCGTTTACTCGGCTTGAAATACTGGGATTCCGAGTGCGCAAAACTAATTAATATCAACTCAAAGGCGATAATGATGGTGACATAACACATAAAATTTATGCCGATTGCCTATATCTTCCAGTGAAAGTCATGCAAGGAGGAAGAGGAGAAAACTTGGCGCAGGTACAGCTATTAGTACTGTCTGTGTTCTGCCGAAGTTTACCCAGCTCTGAAAGTTAAAATGTGGACAGGATAGGATTCTTCCCCGTCGTCCGATCATATATGTCCTAGAGTACACCACTTACTCAGCGCAAAGCATAAAATCGGGACTAGTGTATGCTACTATGGCTCTAAGTGTGGGGAAGAACCGGCATAGTCGGCCGCCCCGGACAAGTTAAACGGGGAATTAGCTTGCTGATCATTTGGCTTGGAGCTCGGCCTGTCGGATTATGGCAGCATTGTTAACTGAGGGGTATAATGGACAGACTTTGAAGGGGAGAAAAGGTATTTAGAGGGCCATGGGCCTCGGTTTGGGTGGAAGTTCTCGTTCATTAGCTCAAAGCATAGCGGTTGAAGTCATTGCGAAGCGCAGAACCATGTTGTCTCGAGGAAAGATTGGAGTTGCTTTGGCAATTCTGTCTATATGTGGGCTGGGCCATACAGAAGAGAATATCACTTCGGATACTCACTTTTATGGCCAATCTGAGCCCATCTATCCTTCTCGTACGTGAAACAAACACACCTATAGGTTTACTAAACTAATATATTACAAAGCAAAGGGCAAGGGAACCGGGGACTGGGCTGATGCATACGTAAAGGCAGCAGAGCTAGTAGCTCAACTGACACTGGAAGAGAAGGTTAGTTTGCTACCAGAGCCACAAATTACCGTTGACAAAGCTAATGAAACCCGAAGAATAATCTTACCTATGGTATCGCAACAACCGAAAATGGTTGCTCTGGGAATATTCCAGCTATCCCCCGAGTGGGATTCACTGGAATGTGTCTTCAGGATGCTGGTCAGGGAGTTCGTTTTACCGATTTTGTTAACAGCTACCCCAGTGGTATCCATGTCGGAGCCAGGTAAGAGAAATCGATCCTAAAACCAATAGGGCAACGCTGAAAAGAGAAATCAACAGCTGGAATAAGACTCTCGCGCACGATCGTGCCTGGCACATGGGTGGAGAGTTTAGGAAGAAAGGTGTTCAGGTCGCTTTAGGACCTGTTGTTGGTCCCCTGGGGCGAGTGGTAACGGGTGGTCGAAATTGGGAAGGTTAGTACTATTGTGACTATAGAAAAAACGCCACAAAACTAACAGTTTGAAAGGTCCTTCTAATGACCCTTATCTGGGGGGAGTGATGGGCGCAGAATCCGTCCGAGGTCTTCAAGACCAAGGAGTGATCTCAAGTGTGAAGGTAATTACAAACCCAGAAGAGATAGTGAAGATCCCAAAGAAAGGCCTGACAAGTCAACTCCTATAGCATTTCATTGCAAATGAGCAAGAGCTTTACCGAAACCCTACCCTTGACGCCGAGAACCGGACTGTACAATCGATTTCGAGCAACATTGATGACAAAACAATGCACGAGCTATACCTTTGGCCATTCCAAGACGCACTCAAAGCAGGAGCAGCAAATATTATGTGCTCATACAACCGCATCAACAACTCTTATGCCAGTCAGAACAGTAAGACATTAAATGGTATTCTCAAAACTGAGCTTGGTTTTGAAGGATTTGTCGTTACCGACTGGGATGCACAGCACGCTGGCGTTGCGGCAGCTAATGCTGGGCTTGATATGGCTATGCCGGATGGCCAAACCTTTTGGGGCAACAACTTCACTGAAGCCTTTAAGAATGGAAGCGTTTCGGAAGCTCGTTTGGATGATATGGCAACCAGGTATGATTTTTCCTTTTTCCCTTGATGGAAATTAGTCATTGTACTAATGCCCACCAGAATCATCGCGTCTTGGTACAAACTTGGCCAGGATGAGTCGAGCTACCCCAAGCCCGGGGTTGGAATGCCATACAACCTCAGCGAGCCTCATGATATCGTCAACGCATTGACTGCAGATGCCAGACCTGTTCTCTTTGAAGGCGCGGTGGAAGGTCATGTTCTTGTCAAGAATGTGAATAAGTCACTGCCTTTACGGTCACCGAAATTGTTATCTGTGTTCGGATACGATGCCAAAGCCCCTGATGCTTACATGCCAAACGGACAGAACATCCTCGGCAACGCTTGGGCAATTGGCTTCGAGCCAGCAATCTCCCATTTCTCGGATCTTTCTTTTGCTGCGGCGGTCATTGATGCCCCGTACTATAGCCAAGTTGCCTTCAATGGTACCTTGAGTGTTGGCGGCGGTTCAGGTGCAAGCGCTGGTCCTTACCTGAGCGCCCCTCTTGATGCGCTGCAACAACGAGCCTACGAAGATGGAACGGTGCTGATGTGGGATACTTCCGATGTGCCCGGGGCAACTGGATTGATGGAGGCGTCTGATGCGTGCCTCGTCTTTATCAATGCATTCGCTACGGAGGCTTCCGATCGTGCTGGAGCATATGATGATTATTCAGATGGTCTTATTAACCAAGTTGCAACCACATGCGCCAACACGATCGTCGTTATCCATAACGCTGGTACTCGTCTGGTGGATCAATTCGCAGACCATCCTAATGTCACTGCTATAATTTTCGCACACCTTCCCGGCCAAGATTCCGGTCGAGCTCTTGTTTCTCTGCTATATGGCGATGAGAATTTCAGTGGCAAGCTTCCTTACAGTGTGGCCAAGAACGAATCCGACTATGAGAACTTCTTCCATGTCGGGGCGACTACTCCCTATGGTCTTTTCCCACAAGATGACTTTGACGAAGGTGTTTTGACTGACTATCGTTACTTCGATGCGAAGAATATCACTCTTCGATATGAGTTCGGGTTCGGTCTCTCTTATACTTCCTTTGAGTTCTCGGGTCTTGAAGTTTCATCCGTCGAGGATGGAATTGCCGCGTATCCCAGTGGTGCTATTGAACAAGGTGGTGCAATTGATCTATGGGATATAGTCGCCACTGTCAATGCTACCGTCCAGAATACTGGGGATCGAACGGGTGCAGAAGTTGCCCAGATCTATATTGGTATTCCGAATGGGCCCGTGAAACAGCTTCGTGGATTCGACAAAGTCAAGATTCCGGCTGGTAAATCGGTCCAAGTATCCTTCCCTCTCACTCGTCGTGATCTCAGCAGTTGGGATGTGGTTGCCCAGAAGTGGCAATTGCAGAGTGGGAGCTATGATGTCTTTGTTGGCTCATCCAGTCGGAATCTTCCTCTGAGAAGTACTCTTAGCATTGTGGCTGACGAGAGATAATAAGCCCAGAGAATCGAGATGTAAATGGATTGAATTTGTCACTATGGTATTAGACAAAAGGTTTACATCCATGAATGAGCCAGTGGGCTAGAAGTTGACGAAGAATAGATAATATCATATCTACCAAATACCACTTGTCATAATGATTAAGAAGCAAGACTCTTCCCAGCCTTCCACAAAAGATAGAGACAGCTTGCATTTCCCCACCACCAAACCAAACCGCGTAATTGGCTCCAGGTAGGATGATCAATGAGAATATAGACAGCACCATAACAAAGCCTCGCAAGTGTGTAAGACAATCCCGCAACATTGATAGTCTGGGCAGGAACACCAGCATGCGATGCAAATAGAATGCTCGCAACGAGAAGAGTAAAGTTCTCGACCGAGTTGGCATGCGCCGCGTCATTGCGCTTGAGCATGTCAAGTTGTTTGCGTGTCAATTTTCCATCTCGAACAGCTGCTTCGCCATACTTGGCGAGATCCTCGCGTGGTGATGCTTGGTGGTCGACACCGTACCATTGCTTGAGGGTGCGTGAAGAGAGAATGCCGTAGGCGTAGATGAAGTGGAACCCAACGAATGCGGGGCCATAGTTGGGTATAGATGTGTTGAGGGTATCGGTGGCACGGAGGCCGACGGCCGTGAGGATTGAAGCCATAATTGACAAAAAAGGATTAAGTTTGCTTATGAAGTATTGAGATGAAGAAGATTTTCTCGGAAAGAAAAGCTGGGAGGTCCCGGATATGCCGGCTTTAAAGGATGCATGGCGTCTGGGGGCTAAAATCTCACGTCTTTAAATGGTGGTGGGTGGTGGTTGAACGGAGTGCGGAGTAGAAAGTGAAGACTCCGCCGATTTGTCTTCTCCACTTGACAACAGCTCGGCTTCATCTCCTCCAATTTCCCATCCCACCACTTTCCAGCAATATGGTCAAGCCCCTCACCTTCAAGGGTGATAAACCCAAAAAGCGCAAGCAGCGCGACCCTGATTCCGAAAAGTCCACCAAGACCCGCAAGACTGAAGCCCCCGAGGCGGAGAATGAGGACAACCCCGAGGACCAGAGCTGGGTTTCCGCTGAGGCAGCGAGCGACATTGCAGGTCCTATAGTGCTTGTGCTTCCCTCCGACGAGCCGGCCTGCGTTGCAAGTGACGCCAACGGAACAATCTTTGCGAGTACACTGGAGAATTTGGTCGAGGGAGACCCCGCGACTGCAGAGCCTCACGATGTGCGACAAGTCTGGGTTGCGACGCGCGTGGCTGGTACCGAGTCATTCAGCTTCAAGGGACACCATGGAAAGTACGTATCGTATCCTCTCGTCTCTGCCCGAATCTATGTCTCTCGTTGGTCGAGGAATTCCAAGCTAATGCTGCGTTTTAGATACCTAAGTTGCGACAGCCACGGCCTCTTCAGCGCGACCGCCTCCGCCGTCTCCCACTACGAATCCTTCCTTGCCATTCCTTCTGTCGATATCCCGGGCACATTCGCTTTACAGGTTAGAGGTGGGGACTCGGAGAGTTTCATGGGCATCAAGGAGAGCGCGAAAGCTACGGGCGGCGTTGAAATCCGCGGCGATGCCACCACGGTCTCCTTTGAGACGACTGTGCGCATTCGCATGCAGGCACGATTCAAGCCGCGCCTCCGCGCGAATAAGGAGTCGAAGGCCTACGAGAAGATCAGCCAGAAGGAATTGGAGTCTCTTGTGGGGCGCAAGTTGGAGGATGATGACGTGAAGCGATTGAGGAGAGCGAGACGCGAGGGCAATTTCCACGAGGTCATGCTGGATGTCAAAGTCAAGGGCAAGCATGATAAGTTTGCTTGAGGTCTGCATTTTCTTGACTCACTTCATACTCGGCAGAGTTGATTCTCTGATCAGGTCGTAGACTCTTGGGAGTCCCGCATATCACGCTGGGACGTGGTAGCAAGGCCGTATCACGGTTTGGGCAAAAAAGACCCCTCGTTTGATCCTAGAGCCCCGTGGAATCCTGGGCACGAATTTTGTCATGTCCTTCTTTATATCCACAAGTTGGTCTGGGCGTGAAATCTCGATTTCTTCTCTTCGGGCTCGGATGCTCCTTGACGAGAGCCACAGGCCCTTCTTTAAGGCCATCCCTATATAGGGTGTGTCTCCCGCGGCGTATGACTCCGCGGTTCATAAACACGGTCACGATCTAGACTACATCTAATTGTGCCCTAGTTTTATGATGATCGGCACGCAGTACCATCATGCTGCTATTTGGCACCGTTTAATACAATTCCAAGCGCATTTTATCCATCTCTCAATCAACTCGGCGGCTGTTTATAAAGTATCATCAAGTATCGCAGCAGACCATCCATCAAGCTCATGTATTTTGGGGGTTCGCAGATGCAACTCGGAAGAAGCCCATCCGTACTTGGTCTCTCAGGATATCAAGCATCCAAATATGGGACTATGATGCCTTTCAAAGGAAGATATCATCGCCCGTTGCAGTTGTTGCGTTTACCCCCCACCAAGCCAGGCAAAATACACCCACCAAGCCCACCCTACCAGTCCAGGAGGCCAACCCGACCTTGAACCTTGAACATTCCCTAGTCTAAAAAAGACGACTTGAACCAGCCTAAATTCTACAACGTTCACCGTTCAAGTTGTCCCCCCATCCCGGATGTATATCGGGTCTTCCCCCGCACTGCCCAAAACCTTGGAAGATGGCTAGTATGCCGTCCCTCCAATCAAACAAGGATACAGCTTGGCTAAAAGGCGGCACAAAGTCCACTAGTCTGTTCAGGTCCAGTTTCTGCATACTTCGGTACTACCAGGGAATGTCACTATAGGTTAGACATACCCCTGTTTGTGGCGTTTTCCTCCTTGCCAAGAAGGCGTCTGCCTCACATTTCATGCTCATGCTCATGTGAGGAACGCACGAAAGGGAAAAGTCCCCGGTATTCGAGCTGTGGCCCAGACTTGGAGAAGGCTACGATGGGAGGAGGGATGGTTTTCGGATAAAATGAAAATGATTAGGCCCGCTTTCCTTTTCTCCCTGGGTTGTAGGCTGTAGGTTGGACGAGAGTTACTTATAGAGGGATGGGTTAGCCTGTTTGTCTTCCTTCCCTGACATACTTGGAAGTGTTGCTCTTTTTTTTTCATTATTACCCCTGGGTCTTTGGACTTTGCGCTCAAATGCATACCCCTCTTCTTTTCTTGTCACTATTATCAGTTGGTGCTGGTGCAGTCCCAACCTATGGACTCGGCGCGACCTCAGGCTGGGATTCGGCATACACAAAAGCCCAAACAGCACTTGCAAAGTTGAGTCAAAATGAAAAAGCCGGCATCGTGACCGGGATGACATGGGAGGGTGGTCCTTGTGTGGGAAATACCTACGCCGCCAAATCGATCGGTTATCCATCACTATGTCTGCAAGACTCGCCGCTGGGCATTCGATTTGCGAATCCAGTTACAGCATTTCCCGCAGGTATTAATGCCGGCGCGACTTGGGATCGAAGTTTGTTGTATGCGCGCGGTGCGGCGATGGGGGCTGAGGCTAAGGGTCTTGGTGTTCATGTTCAGTTGGGACCTGTGGCTGGTCCGCTGGGCAAGAATCCTGATGGTGGGCGCAATTGGGAGGGTTTCTCGGTTGACCCTTATCTCAGTGGTATTGGGATGGAAGAGACCATTCGTGGAATGCAGGATTCGGGGGTGCAGGCATGCGCCAAAGTATGTTTTTTCTTTTCTCTCTCCCGCTTTCCCATTTGGGAAATTCTGAGGTCTTTTCTTTTGTCTGACTGCGTGAATAGCATTGGCTTGGTAACGAGCAAGAGGTTAATCGTGATACGATTAGTTCAAACATGGGTGATCGTGAGACTCACGAATTATATGTGTGGCCATTCATGAATGCAGTCAGGGCGGATGTTGCATCTGTGATGTGCTCTTACAATAAAGTCAATGGGACTTGGGCCTGTGAGAGTGACGAGCTCCTGAACGAGCTTATGAAGAATGAGCTCGGATTTCGAGGGTACATTATGAGCGACTGGAATGCACAACACACTGGGGTGAACAGTGCCCTGGCCGGACTGGACATGACGATGCCGGGAAGTGATTTCAACACGCCACGAGGCAGCATCTTCTGGGGTTCAAACTTGGTCGAAGCCGTGTCCAATGGCTCGGTGCCACAATCCCGCCTCGATGATATGGTCACTCGTATCTTGGCTGCTTGGTACCTTGTCGATCAAGACCAAGGCTATCCGGAGGTTGCGTTTAGCTCTTGGAATGGTGGTAAAGCCAACGTTAATGTGACTGCTGGTCATGCCTCTGTCGCTCGCGCCGTAGCCCGGGACTCCATCATTCTCTTGAAAAACGAAGGGAAAATATTGCCACTTGGACGACCGGAAAGCCTGGCTATCATTGGACAAGATGCTATCGTCAATCCTGGCGGACCTAACGCATGCAGTGATCGCAGTTGTGATAATGGAACGCTGGCAATGGGATGGGGCAGTGGAACTGCCGATTTCCCAGTATGCTCCCCAGCCAAGGATATGAAGAGATTGAAACTAATAAAAGGATACAGTATCTCGTCGGTCCTCTCGAGGCAATTCAAAAACAAGCAGACCAGCATGGAACAAAGATAGTCACCAGCACCACAGATGACTTCACAGCAGGAGCAGAGGCCGCCGCCGCCGCCGAGACAGCAATTGTCTTCATCAACTCAGACTCTGGCGAAGGGTAAGCACTAACCGAAGAGCATTCACTATTCGATAAACCTTGATAATATCTCCAAAACCACTGGCACAATATGCTAACAATCACCCAGATACATCACAGTAGAAGGCAACCCAGGAGACCGCAACAATCTAGACCCCTGGCACAACGGCAACACCCTCGTACAATCCGTCGCAGCCGCGAACAAGAACGTGATAGTGGTCGTACACAGCGTAGGACCAGTGATACTAGAAACGATTCTCGCACAACCATCCGTGAAAGGCATAATCTGGGCCGGACTCCCCGGTCAAGAAAGCGGGAATGCCCTAACGGACATCCTATTCGGAACGACCTCACCTAGCGGTAAATTGCCCTACACAATTGCTAGACAGCGCGCGGATTATGGCGCAGGATGGATTAATGCGCAGAGCGACCCCTTCTCCGAGGGCATCTTTGTTGATTATCGCCATTTCGATGAGCAGGGTGTTGAGCCCAGGTATGAATTTGGTTATGGACTCTCGTATACGCGGTTCAATTATACTGGGCTTTCGGTTAATGTGTTCACGACTTCGGGGCCTGCGGTTGGATCTGTTGTTTCTGGGGGACCTGTGGAGCTTTTTGAACCTGTTGGTTCGGTTACGGTTCAACTTGTGAATAGTGGTTCGGTTGAAGGTGCGGAAGTAGCGCAGCTTTATATCGGGTTGCCGGATTCTGCGCCGCCGAGCCCACCGAAGCAATTGCGTGGGTTTGAGAAGGTTAAGTTACAGCCTGGACAAGCTGGTACGACTACGTTCGAATTGGCACGACGGGATATAAGTTACTGGGATACACCGACGCAGAAGTGGGTTGTTCCCAGTGGGACATTCAAAGTCTATGTTGGGGCGTCTAGTCGAGATATTCGCCAGCAAGGGTCGTTTAATGTTGGAAAGTACTAGCTGAGGTTATTGAGAAATGAGAATGCCATTCAGCTTTTACTATATTGTTCAAGTCAAGAGTCTTACTAGTGCTATTTCTTCTTCCTTCCGAGGCCGTTCTTTCATTTTCTTTCTTCCATCTTCCGGTATAGCAACGCAAAGAATATCCAGAAAAGAGCATCAGGACAGATAAAGGAACGCGTCAAACTTCCAAGTGCCAATTTCTTGAAGATCACAGAATGTGACATAAAATGAGTCATCGAGAGAGAGCTTTTGCGCATAGGAGACTGACGAACAGACAGCGTAAGTGATGATGAACTTGATAGCATACTATTGCAGAGGAACAAACAGCGCACAAGCACGCAAAAAGTACTAGTGATGTCAATGATAATGAAATTGGAATAAAGGAGAATGGAAGAACGAAGAAAAATCGAATAAAAAAGAGTCTTGAAATTATGAACACTAGAACGGAGCCAGATCGTTTCGAGTCTATTCAATAAAAAGGATGGTGTAGCTGTAAAGAATGTGGGGGCTCACGAAGTATAAGCCTGGGTATGGAGTCTAGCTAGCAGAAGTAGTACACGGGAAATCGGGAATAAAAAGCAGAGAAAAAGAGGGGGGAAACGCGGACCAGAAAGACAAGGAAGAGAAAAAAGATCATAATGATAAAAAGCAGGGAGATTCGAGGTAGGCTTGTAGATAAAAAGAAAAAGCATTCTTTCGCGGAAATTAAGCACAACGGACTGGGACTGTGAAGTCTCCCAGGGTGAGAAATGGCCACTGGCCCGGTGGTCTAGAGAAATCTTCTTTGTTTAAGGTGGAGGAAATCTGGAAGATCGGGAGGAGAGAAATTTGTCGGGGCGAATAGTACAAGTAGTTCGTAAAGAGTGTGTGGAGACGGAGTTGCTTGAGGAGAAAGACGAGGGAATACCATCACGAATTGAGTGAGAGACCCTGGAATCGACTTGTCCACTCAGTTTGTGCTGGGTGCATGCGAGCCGCAGCGTTGCCGGCACCGCCAGGAGGGTAGTCGGCGAAGCCTGGGTCCATAGGACCGAAACTGGTGGGGGAGTAAGGCGCGAACGGGTCGCCTTGTGCGGTGTCAACCTGACGAGTGGGTTGAGCGAAGGGCTGGTAAGAGTCGGTGAATGCTGTTCGAAGCGCACCCACTGGATTGGGCATGTTTTCACGACCGGCGTCGATCGGATCTCGCCCACCATAGGAGTTACCCTCGTGTTGATGGCGACGTTCTGGGTGCTGTTGATCTTGGCTGTACAGTGGGTTGCTCATACCACCAGGTCCTGAAAGACCAGCTGACGGAGGTGTCACAAAAGAGGCCGGATTAATCGCGGACATCCAGATTCGCGTCTTGTAGATCTTGAACAAGTCGGTGACCAGCGAGTTGAAGTTGATGTAAGAGTCGGCGAAGTAGTAGAAAGTAAGCTTCTTCCAGTCCCTATGTTGACAGTTAGTTTGGCTATCTCGAACGGAGAATAGAAAAGAGGCCCTGGAAAACATACATTTGGAACTCGGCATCGAGAATTTCCATATTTAGGCGATGCTCAACGACCTTTTGTTGGCAGACCCGCTTGGCCTTGGCTTCGTTCCCTTCTTTGTCGCGCAGGGTAAGAATCTCGTGGTTTTGCGCAAGACGCTTGATAAGTTTCGGCTTGATATCTGTAGCCGGTTCTTGGACACCGGGAGCATGAGGGCCCATTCCGCCTGTCGCACCGCGTGTGTTCAAACCCGGATTACCAACATTGGAGCCCTCAACTTGACCCTGTCGGGAGAACATCATGAGCCATTTGTAGTGCTCTTCGGCGTATTGCTGCTTGAGCTCTCGCGCTTTCTGGAGCGACACATTGGCATGTTGGACAGTGCCAAGGTCGGTGCCTCGGTCGGCCTCAACGATGACAAGATCGCCTGATTTCACCTGGAGCCCGGTATCCTCCTGAATGTAGAAGACATCAGCGCGATGGCACTTAAAAGTGACAATATAGAGAAGCTGATTCTGGTGAGCATGCGACAGCGCAGGCGGTTGCCGGCCATAGGCCCCGGACATGGCGTATTGGTTGAGGGCAGCCGGAATGCCAGAGGTGCCGTCTCCACGTAGAGTTTGCTCGCGGGGATAATATGATTCTGACAAGTGAGTTTGATTTAGAGCCGCCTCGGTGGGATATTGATGGAAAGCCGAATACTCACGAGGCTGCATGGACGGGTTGGTGTAGTCACTCGCGTTTCCGTACCCATCATCTCGTTCTCCTAGGGTAGCTCGAGGAGTGGCTGTCGCATGGGAATCAACCGAGCTGACGGAGGCATGGCGCATTGGAATATCCGCGAATGAGTGGCGGCGACTTTGCGGAATATCGGCCATACTTCCAAAGCCTAGAGAAGTCTGCCAGTGGCCCTTGCGTACGTTTTCGAGGGCGCGATTCTCCAGAGGCGAGGAAGCAAATGATGAAAACTGCTGCTCCAGGTTCGCCGAATGCTCCGAGTAGCGTCGCCCGGTATTGCCGCGCATGACGCCGTATCCATGGATATCGCGCAACTCCCCTGGATCCTCGGGGGCGATATCTTCCTCCGGAACACCTCCGTGGATGCGATGTGCTGCATGTAAACCACTGGCAGTTGATGCAGAGGAGGATGCACGGTCACGGTAGCGATTATCCCTTTGACCTGCCGCTGCAGCCTGGCGCAAGAGCGCATTCTCGCGCGCAAGTTGTTCAATCGTTCTGGCTTGGCTGGCCGAATAGGCGATATCACCGTCAGAGCCCAGGCTTGATTCTCCGTCGTCGTCCTCACGAACACGTCCGAGCATTGCAGAATCGTGTCCCAACTCGCCAAGTACGCTTGGTCGTGAGGCCCGAGGTTGGCCAGAAGACATTTGACCAGGGCCGCGAGAACGACCACTAGGATTTGGATACGCACCGCCGGTGCTCGGCTTGTTTGCTGCAAGTCCCAGGAACTCTGGGTCCATTTGGCCGACCGAGTAAGATTGCGAACGGTAGGTCTTGGGGGTTGGGTGGAGGGGAATTGAGAAGGGAATGGCCGATTCTCCCGAGATGGTGCGGGTGATGGGACTGAGCATTTCGTCGCCGAGTGAGGCGTTTACAGCTGGCGGGTTGGTCATAGTTGGGGAGGGCACAATCTCCGACAGACGAGGCGGGGGTTCCTTGCGAGATTCTGTGTTCCAGATACCAGTTCCCCACGGGTACTGGCTGCCTCCAGGCTGATTCCAATTGAAGGAGCTGCTGAGGCCAGGACTGGTAGATGAAGCCCACGGTGGCTGATCACCGGACGGGCTAGCAGGGTTGGAAGGAGCAGATGCGAGAGGTCCACCGGGGATTGAATGCTTCCTTTGAATGGAAATGGGCACCTCATTTAGCCAAGATGTCCGACGTACAGGCTTCGTTGCTGGTGCAGTGATGGTCTGAGTCAAAGGGTTGTGCTCGCCGTCGTCATCAGAAGAAGCCAGCGCTTCGGAATCAGGAGTGGAGCGGCGCACTCCAGGATGACCTTTCTCGAGCCTGGTAGCATTCGTTGCCGGTAGCGGAGGTGTGCCCGACATCTGTTTGTGGGACGGCGTAGACATGATTTCAGAAAATGAATCCTGCTCCGGGGTCAGCGGTTTATTCACGGACTGATATCCAGAATGACCCGGGCTTAGCGGTCTTCGCACCGCCGGGATGTTATTTGCGGGGGGAGATGGTGTGTGGGGGGAGGATGGAGTGCGGAGGGCAAGGTGGATCGGAGGGTTGCTGACCTGTGTCACCGTTGGGTAACGAGTGATGGAACTGTACTGTATAAGCGGAAGGTAGGCTGTTGAGCACACGCGACAAAGCACCAGTCTTTGATCCGCGCGCTTGAGATGTTGGAGAAGGAGAGATCAGACTCGATCTTTAGAAGATGTTGGAATGAATGCGGTATGTGCAACACTGGCAAGAGGAATGATGGTTAGCTTGCCGAAGAAGTGAAAGTGAAATGCAGAGAGAGAAAGCAAAAAAAAGGATCTTTTTTGATTAAGAAAGAGAGACATGAAAGAATTCTCAAACTTGTTTCGAGGGGCAATTCCAAGCAAAGAAAGACGGGGTTAAGCAGGGGGCACGTGTGTGTGGCATGACTTGAGGCTCGCGACAAAGCGGGGAGGCGGATGAAGAGCTCCAACGCGCCGCCACAGCACAGCACAGCACAGCACAAAGCCCAATCGCACCGGCGCCGGGCTGAGACAGACTCGCGACTGGGCCGTTCGATCACGAGGGAAGTGGAAAGAGATTGAGCATTGGATTGAATCGCATCGGATCGCATCGCAAGGCAGCGTGTGCAGGGCGCGGGCTCCCGGGCGATGCGATAGCGCGATGCGGAGATAAGGCGACAAACGATAGTAGGAACGATTGAAAGCTCGCATGCGACGAAAGACTCACCAGGTAGAATAGGAATCTAGGATCAGTCTACGCTCAGGGTAGGCCCACCAGACGCCTCTGAAAGGTAAGAACAAGCCGTAGAGTATCAACGCAGGAAGCAGTAATCGTAATCGTGGCTGGAGGTGGAGAGGAATAATGAGCGACCGCGCGATAGAGAGGAGGGGGAGGAGAGAGAGAGAAGAGGAAAAGAGGAGTAGAGGGAATAGAGAAGAAAAGAGGGAATAGAAACCGACCACTCTAAAAACGAAGAAATCAATCTATTGAAGAACGCGCCGGTCTCGTGGGTCTCGTCAGAATTTCGACTGCTTCACAAAAAGGCGCGGTCACGGGGTTGCGACCGGGGCAGTCGAAACGCGGAGTCGTGGAGATGTGGGGAGAGGGAGAGAGAGGGATCGGCGATAGCTGCTTTCTGCTTTCTGCTTCTTGACTCGGTGATCTTGCTCTTCCGTCGATCGAATCTTGAAACTTGAATTTTCCAGGCGAAGTCTCTTTTATGGGAAAGACCGCCACCGTGGGAGGTGAGGCAATCAATGCGTTTTCGGAAAGTTGGGAGAGAAATAGGGAGAGAGCTGGTGGTAGCGTGACCACAAATGACGATATGGAGCACCAAGTCCCTTCAAGGGAGGCGCATGGCGAAGGATAGAAGGGAGTGGAAAATATTAAAGAGGAGAGAGGAGAGGGGAGAGAGGAAAGTAAAGAAGAAGAAGAAGAGAGAGAGAGAGGGAGAGAGAGAAGGAAAAGAGAAGAATAAAGAGGGGGACGGATCTGGCAAGGTCGCCCCGAATTGATGTTCAGGGGACACGGACCATTAGCCTATACGGAGTACTACATTGCATGGACGACTAGTATACTATGGTTACTAGAGTATACTAGAGTATACTCTGGCGAGTATACTATGGATCCTATGGATACACTGGATACTCTAGACACTCTGGACACTCCTACTCGCTACTTCTGACTGGATTGCAAGCGAGGGCCCAGATTAAAGCCGCTATGCAGCCTCTGTCAGCCCACAGCACCTTTGGCCCCCCTCCTCGCACGGCCCACACATCGGGTCACACACTTGCGGGGTTGTGGGAGTGCAATGTGCACACTGTACGGCATCGGTCCTGGTTATCTGGGGAGCAGAGCAGGGAATCTGGGGGGCAAGATGAAGGGAATGGGCATGGGACAGGAGTATCCACGTCATGGTCACTGGCCATCAGTTATAACCAGAGTCAACATATTCATGGCCCAACCTTGACCAGTCCGATGGAATTCACCCACTCTACCCCGGACACAAACTCGAATGACACAAATGTGGGGGAATGGCCCAATGGGATCATCCTGGCCGATCCATCTTTTGCGGGGAGAGCTTGGACACTAACTTGCAGGAGGCTTTGCTGGCCCCTCCATTCCACTCCTTTCCGGCTGACTTTTCCTGGTCCTTCAAGTTTTGATTATTTGCATTCGATGTAAATGATATCTACTGGGAAAAGATTGGTCGGGAGTGCATTGAGATGGATGTTCTGGACCTCATCTTCATCCTAGTCTCCATCAACCACCATCGTCACCACTCCAGGATCACACCACCATCGTGGGACAGGTAAGATATTCAACTTGTTTCCCCTCCTCCCGCACCAACCTAATTTGCCTTGTCTAAGAAGACCTGGACAAGGCTAAACCATGGTTGCAAATCGAATCATCCGCCCACTCCGAGCTTCCGAAGCTATACTACCACCTCTGCTTGGCCTGAGGTCAGAGGTCATCCAAAAGCACCAACAGTGGGTTAAAAGTGAGTGGACGGGGAAAGGGGCCGTGGCTTGTGGATTTGTGTGGACTTGTGGACTTGGTGGACCTCGGCGAGAAGAGGCGAAAGCAAACAACGCCCCGCCTTGATCTTCGGTCCGCCGCACAAAGTACGGGGAGTAGCAGGTTGGAGCAGTACTTCGAGCAGTACTTCGATACTTGAAGTATCTACAGTATTATCGCCACCACATAACTATAGCTCTATTCCATTAGAGTTTGTAGAGGATGTCCCTATTATTTTCTTTTATTTTTAGAGTTATTTTAGTATAATACCTAGTAGGTACTTGAAAGTATACATCTTCATCTTCATCTCGTCTTCCCCTTCACCTTCACATGGCCCGACGATCGCCCTCAGGCTAGTGCATTGCCCCTCTTGTGTGCATCCCCCGCAATTCAAAAGAATTCAGCTTCCCCTCTCGCTAAAGCCCACTTTGGGATCTGGGCGAGCCCCGTTCAAGTTCTAACTAGCGTTTCATCCAATATGAGTCTCTAATTTTAATCTAGGAGGGACTGTCACGAGACTCCCCTATTCACCCATGTACTGTACCAGTGGGCAACAGACTAGACTCAACTTCCAAAGCAATTTTAATAATAGATTCGCTAGACTGAGTAATTTACATACAATTCCTATTTTGTTATACCCTGCCGTGCTGAGTAGATTTGTTAAACCTTGTCGTGCTGGGGATAGAGCATTGCCATCCCAGTCAAGATATCCCACACTTTATCTATCGTTTTGCGGATGCATCAACAACAAATGAGAATTTAAGGCGCACTGTCCAGCGGGCTGCTGGCCGTTGCGGCCTCACCCTTTTGCTGTCGCAGCTTCTCCTCGAAGCGAGCGAATTCATGCATCGAGATCGCCTCTTCTTGATCCATGACCTGTTCCACGCCCCGGACCTCCTCGATCTGCAGAAAATTCGAGTCAGTAATTGGACCAACATAAATCACCTCACCCTAGCCCTACTCCCAGCCGCCGAGCGCTCCACGGAAAGCAATGGGAGGGGGATTGGGGGATTGAGGATTTGGGGGTCGGGGATAAAACTCACATAGTGCATGAGCATCGACTCAATACCATTCTTCAAGGTAACAGTGCTAGAGTCACAAGTACGGCAAGCACCACGAAGCTTAAGCATAACAATTCCATTCTCGAACCCACGCAGCTCGATATCACCACCATCCTCCTGGATAGCAGGACGAATGCGAGTTTCCAGAAGTTCCTTGATCATGCTAATGACCTCGTCATCCTCCTCGTTGAAAGCAAGGGAGTCGTTCTCGAATTCCTGCGCTTCCTCAGATCCGTCATGTTCCACTGTCGACACAATCGTCTCACCGGATGTCACGGCTTGAGTGATGAGGCTGAAGACTTCCGGCTTGATGTGCGCCCAGTTTACGTCGCTGGACTTGGTAACGGTGATGAATTCGGGTCCGTAGAAGACGGAGGTTACACCTTCGACGTCTAGGAGCTTTGCCGCGAGTGGGGACGGGTGTGGTGGTGCGAGGGTGGAGCGGGGTGTGAGGTATTCGAGGAAGGACGAGGGGAAATCTTCGGGAATGACGCGGTGGTTGGGAATGAATTTGAGAGCCTGGTGAAGAATTAGCATTTGTTTTGTGAGGGAAGTCATGCTTGATGATGGGGTCATCGGGAAACTCTTACATCGGGGTTGGGTGTGTTTTCCGTCTGGATGAAGATGGTGCGCTTGCTGGTCGGGGACAAGCCGTTGACTCCGCTGGATGCAACGGGTTGCTGATGCGGTCGGACTGTCGGCCGGCGACGAGTCTCTGAAGCTGTGAGTGTTGGCAGACGGGCAGCGCTGGATACGCTCCTAGATGGGGCGAATGCTGCAGGCCTGATGGTTCGGCTGCATGACTCGGAGACGGAGGAGCCCAGACGGGCGCCGAGCAATGCGCGACGGAACATGTTGGTTGATGTTGATCTCATGGACATATTATGGAGGGGCCTTGGGGTATCTTATGTTGCAGAAGGAAGTGAGAGTATATTTGTATCGGAGTAAAAAGTTGAAGAAGCGCCGCATTTCGGCTCTGACGCAATTGGCCGGTCAGGTGACTGGTTTTAGGGAGGGATGACAAATGGGACAAATCCACGGCACACGATTGGTTAATTCCGGTCAAGTTTGACCAGGTGGACCCACACCCAATAGATACTCATCTATAGGGGTATTTTTTGAAGTGAAGTCGAGCAAAAGGAATTAAGTTTTGCAGGGTTACCTCGCCTTTTTCATATAAAATCTCATCGGCCTACAAATCATCTTTCAAAATGATCCGGAGGGGATGGTCTTTGCTTTCTCGTGGCCACTTCGTATTTGGGCTACCTGGGTACTATCCGAACCATGTCATTGGTGTACCCTATTCTGTCAGTTAGAGCTTACTAGTATAATTATAGGAGATTAGACTGCGTGAGTAATGTTTACGCATCACTGATAATACATTAGCCATTGGAAATTACACCAAATCACAATTGAGACTGGTGGTGCTCCCACTAGTTGAGAGCACAGTTTATTCATCACCCCAGGAGTAAAACTCGAATGGATCAACCATAGCATTAAAAACGAAGGTGGTGATGATGATCCAGAAACAGAAGGGTGACTAAAATTCCAATTATCAGTCCATTGACACCGCCGCATGGCACAGGCTGCGTCCTTCTTTCAGCAATTTAGCTTGCCACATTTGGCACAAGAATCTCGGACCCCATAATCGCAAGCCTTTCCGGTTCCTCCCTGGCACTCATAGACATGGCTATTGATGCAAGCCGAGTTAATTAGCTGATTACCGCAGAACTGTCCCTGGACTTTGTTGCAAATGCATTTAGTAGCTTTGCAAGCCCGTTTCTCGAACTAATATCTCTTGTTAGATACCACCGTATCTACTCCAGTTATTGAGAATTTTGACTTGCAATGTTATCGAGTTCTCTCTTCATCGGTTCCGGAGCGGCAGCGCGAGCCTCCAGTGGCTCAGGAGCAGCAGCAGCAACGGCGGTAGAGGCCAGGGCAAGAAAGGTTAAGAGACCAGTGTACTGAAGTGCGGTCGTCAGTGGTCAAAGCCTTACGGGATGTTTGAATTTTCCATTACCTTCATCTTGAGGGCTGCAAGAAGCTTGTTCAGAAACTGGAAGGCTTGGAACTTAGTGTTTTAAGGCGTGGTGTCCTGGAAAATCTCCCAAGTGAGTTGGAATCGACCTCATTTTATAGACTTCTGTCCCGGGAATGAGACACTTCCCATGAAGAGAACACGAGCTTCCCCATGAAGAGAATACGAGCTGTGTGTTGATACTAGCTCATCTAGCTTTTGATCAGACCATTCAGAATCTCCCCTCTTATGCGTAGGCAGGTCGATGGTTGCTAGTCTTCGTGTTCCCGATTTCGATGTAACCTAAGAACGCAAGCGGCTCGTGTTGATCAGGGGTGGACTGTGACTACCAAGCCTTTACATACCCCATTGGAGAGTGAAGAAAAGCCCAGATGCGTACTAGTAAGATGTGGAGAGGTATATTTTCAGAATATACTACTATCCCCGCACAAACTGGACCCCGCGTTGTGAAGAAGTCTCCAGGTTTTACTCCAGGGCTGGTATGCACGCAAACCAAATTCCACTACAGATATGTCGACATTAATTACATCGATGATTTGTATCTCTGACTTGATAACCACAGTTTTAGAATCTTTTCCACTGCTCCTACGCAATGTCTTGTAAGTTGGTCAAAGATCTCGGCTTGGAAGCACCCCAAGGGCAATTGTGATCGATTAAAGCCGTGCAGAGGCCTCTATTTACAGTTCAGCCCTCTTGGTAGCCTGCGTTTGCTGCCACTCCCCACTTTCACTTTAGCTGTAAGCATGACAATGACAAAATCTAGATATTATATTAATTATCAATCAAACCGCACTATTATGTCGATGTGACCTAGCTGCAATAGTGCATTGAAAATAGTGCCGCGGGGCAAGTGCCAGCAGCAAGTAGTAGGAAAAATCTGCTACTTCGGCCAAATCATATCCTTTAGGAAGGGGGCAATGCCAAATCCCAGCTTAGGCAGCTGCATGAAAACTGCCTGGCACCAACGATGTTTCTCAGTGGCACCGATTGTGCGATAGAACTGTGTCGCTTGGCTGAACGGGGCAAGGAGAGTCTGGGCACCCGTGCCCTTGGTTTTCGGCTGTACCAGGAATTTTGCCGAACGACATATCAGGTCTGCATAATGCTCGGCGATGCTCGTAAGATGCTCCGGTAGATTAGCGGACCATGTCGCAAAGGAATCGGTAAGATTGGATGAACGAATGTCCCAGAGAATGAAAGATATGGGAGCGCGGAAGCAACCGAGAAAAATAAGAAGCTGGTCAATCAAAGGATACAGCAGAATGAAGGAATTCTAGTACAATAAATGTGACTCTGTACATGATAGAGGAGGGTATTCAATCGCGTTGGAGAAGAGTTCTTGGGAAATAGAATCGTCGAGATTACCCCAAGAAGAGAATCGAGCTGGAGATGACCAAGGCACCCTCAGTCTCCCCTGCATCTTGCTGAGGCCGAGGTCAAGTTCATCCCTGAGAGAGAAGCACCTGTCAAGTAGCTTATCTCCGAGGTCTTGAGCTGATTGCCTATTTGAGCTACCAGTTTGAATAAGGTGGTCGGTCTGCTCTATAAGCTCTGAGCATTTCATTAGGGAGTCGAGTAACTCATCGATTGGTTGGCGCCAAGTGTTCTCGGGTGCCTGTTTCCTCCAGAATGGGTTGTAACTATACGCAGATCGTCGCATCCCGATAGCATTGCATATCTAGATCGGATGTGTTAGCTAGTAATTCTGATTCCATGGTAGTTAGTATGTTCATTCGTCAAGAGGACAAACCGATGTAAATTTCAATTGTCGGAAGTAAAGATGCTCAAACACAGTGGGCGAGCCAATGCCATCATATTGGGCTAGTACAGCATTGATCCCTTGAACGTGGGCTATCCATGCCTTGAATCCAAGCGGGGAAGAGTTAATCAACTAAACGGAGAAGCATTGTCAACAAGAGATTGGAATGGACATAGCAGGAAGGGCAGATCAGACCTCGTATAACTGGTAAATAACGGTAGCAAACAGCTCATCCGGGCCGCATCAAGAGACATTTGCAATTCGACTGTGCATTGTCTTCAAAGCTTCTCCATATAATCCAGTACTTTAAGACAGCAGTTGGGAGTCTTTCCTGCGTTTTGCTAGAAAGGCACAACTCATAGCCGTCACCGCTTTGTCGAGGATTGGGCTACTCCCGATGAAGGCAGGGAAGGTATCTTGAAGGCGCACGGCCCTACCAGTATTTCCATCAAGAACCGTGGATGAGGGTGCGAAGTGGCTGATAAAACCCGCGACGAAATGGGTCCGGACCGAGGGATTGTTATCAAACATAGGCAGATAGCAATCTGTAGAGGCTAGTCGAGATGGTCTATGTTTTGTACTCTCTAGTAGCGACGCTTGAGGTAGCTGAACGAGAGCTTCTGTGGCTTTGGCTACATTAAGATCTAGAATACAGATATGATTCTTTTAATAGTCCTTGTATATATAGCTATTCATTAAGTAGCGTATATTTTTTAGCTTAGCTTTATTATACTATATAAGGAGTTAAAACTTTATTTTAAATATTAATATAGAGTCTCTTATTTATTTCAGGGGGTATTACTTTAAGCTTTCGCCGCCTACGCGTATTGCATCCTTTCGATTTGTATAGAGGCCTACCTATCTTCATGCAATTAAAGATTGGGGCCAGGCTGCCGGAGTCCCATCAAACCAGAATGGTGCCCTTAAGAAAGCCTCAGGAATACCGGCCCGAAGATACTTAGAGTCAGACGCTCAGATCTTCGGATCTTCAATATTTAAAGCGCACCCAGGGTCCAGCGAAGGAAATCTAGGCAATATCCCCGTCAAGTATGGGGTAAGATTGGGTCACGTGCATGGGGCTGTTGCGATTAGCGGTGGCTTTCTGGCCTCAGGCACCAACTGTCTCTTTTGGATGATTTTATTTTTTGCTCCGCAGGCCCGCTAGCTCCGAGCTCTGCGAGAAAGTCACCCCCCGTACCCTTTCCGAATACGACTCAAGCGACATTCTAAGTCACTGGGTGAATATGACGGACTGTTATCGAGTTATAGCGCCCTGATCTGTTGAGCAAAAAATGCCCGGTTCCTGCGAAGTGTGTTCTTCGGAACCATCCAAATACCGCTGTCCGATCTGCGCGTTGATGAGGTACCAAAACCCGTACCTTAAAAGATTTGAAGATATTTGACTGACATAACTTTTGCTCCTTGAAGCTGCTCTCTCGCATGTACTCAAACTCATAAGATTTACTGCGCGCCCAAGCAACAAGCTTCGAACGAGTCACCTACACCAATCAATACCGAACAACCCGTGCAAAACGGCGTCACAAACCACGAACAAACAGATGGCGCCGTGTCCGGGGGTGATAAATCTAAGCCCGCATCTATTGCGGCCTCTCCAGAGCTGACGGAGCTCTTTCGCCGGCATCCAAACCTCAGAGACCAGCTGCAGGAGATATACCAGTCAACACTCGAAGACGAATGGGTAGAATGGTACACGCCTCCTTCAAGAGGTCGCTTTAATGGTCGCGGCGGTCGCGGCGGGAGAGCACCCACCCGTCGCAGTCGTGGCCCATGGACTTCCGAGAAAGGTTTCAACCGCGGCGTTGGGAGGGTGCGAAAGTTCCGACAGGACTGCGAAGAAGGAAGCGAGACTGGGGCTGGCGCCGAGGCCTTCATGCGATTCTGGGCCTTGGTTAATAATAGCCAAGACGGCCAACCGGATCAGTCAAGGAGCTCAAGTTAGCGGGTTAAGCATTTCATAAGGCGTTCAGTTGGGTTGATTCTTTTATCGGGCTTTTGGAAGTCATTGCGGGACAATGGAATTGAGTGTACGAATACATGGAGAAAATGGGTGATATTCAGAATCGAAAACCCTTAATTTGATCTTGATAATTTCGTACTCGTATTTTATTGAGGCGACTGGGCTAAGATAGTGCTGCCTAGGTGGATCTGTGACTATGATCTGCCGTTGATTTTAGCACAGGGCTGGGTTTGAGATAGAGAGATGAGCAAACAAGATCAGACGTTTGACGATGAAACGGGGGGAGATCAAACCTGCCGAAACATGATCCAAATATTGTTTCATTTATGCATTTAGTATCTACGTCTGCTACGTACACGAGCCCCGCCAAACGTCTTAGAATAGATTATTCGATGTGTAGGTTTACGTGGAGACCACGACATCAATGCCCCAGTGTTCGGATGGGCTCCACTAATTCAAGCAAAATGACTCAGATTGAATGATTCGAGTAAGTCTTTGAGACTACTATTTCGGTCTATCAATAAATGGCGTCTCAACGGAGGCACTTCCTGCTACGGTCTCTGACTTGTTTCATTGCCTTTTCTCAGGAGAGATGCAGTACGCGAAAACAGGGCTATCTCACAGAGAGGCTGAGACGTCGCATATGATACACGAATTTTTGAAAAAGAAATTTGCGTCATCTCCGCCTGGCATTATATTGGAATGGCATGTTGCTTACATGGATAAGTGGAGCCTCTTAAGCGACAGGTATCATCCAGTCTTTAGCGACGATGGCTCGAATTGGTCCATTTCGCTCGAAGATTGTGATTCCACCAGAAGCCCAAGCCCAAGCCCAAGCCTAAGCCTGGTAAGAGGAGCCGCGGGGTTGACGCATGGTGGGATGGGATTCGTCGGTTGACAGCTGCTAGGCTAGAGCTGCAGGAGCTACTTTCGCCTGTGAAGGACCCCTCACTGAGCACAGCACGAGTGAAGGCAACACAGGACTCCGAGCGAGTTGGCCCCAGATAGCATCTTATTTTGAGAACATCAAGATTGTCGAGGGATTCACCATGTACGGAGTCTTGTGGTGGCCGTGTGGTTCATGGGATGAGAGAAACACGAATCGGACTGTTTCCAGGCCGTACGAGGCTAAAGCAAATGTCCCATTTTTTTTCTTCTTCTCGGGCCCCGCGAAGGACCTGTCTGGACCCCCTGGCTCCTTGGGATGTATTGTGCATCCACCACGACCCGAGGCCTCGGTTGGGTGGTGCGCTTGGCTCTGGCTTTCACGCTTCCCCGGGACCAAAGTACCCTAGCTGGTCCTACTCAGGTCACATCGAGGCCAGCCTGGTATACAACAGTCGCTTTCGTACTCCGTACTCGGGGCTCATTTGAACAACGCATGCGCATCCGCATCCATCGGCTCAGCCGAGACGAAGCGGGTGGCGGTGGAGGAGGGATCCATCGTGAAGTCTGAAGTCGTGGCGTCTGGATACCAAGTGGCAACTGTAGACAGCAAAAGTGCCAGGTGTCCAGAGAAGTATGGAGTATAGAGTGAATTAGTGTGAAAAACAGGAGTTCCCGACTCAGCTCATGTTGTTCGGCCAGGAGAGCTTGACTAGCGAATGAGCGGGGGGGAACCGGTGGAATGGCAATGAGTGGACTCGTGAGATCTGGAGAACGGGGCCACCGCTCACTCCAATGAGAATCCAGAGTTCAGCTCCCAACCAGAATTGGGATTTTTGAGATTTGAGATTCCAAAAAAAATGATGGGAAAATGAATAATACATAATCCAAAGAAAAAAAATACCAAATCCCCAGAACCGGGAACATAGTCAAGGGTCCCGCGGTGATCTATCGATCTGGTATCTTTTATTTCTCCCTATTTTTTATTATTTTATTATATGATATTTTATTTTTCACTGTTCACTCTGATCAATGTTCACGGTTAAATGATTCCAAGTCTTCCCCTTTGACAGCGGGTTCCCACTTCCCACCGTGCCACGGGTCTCTCTTGACTTTGCCTCATCTCCATATCTCCGAGCACCACTCCTTCTCTCCAATTCTCCAGATTCCACCCCTTCTCTTCCCC
>JAVMSB010000222.1:0-53516 GCA_031761475.1 Penicillium pancosmium | reverse complement strand
GGGGAGGATTCTCGCGTTGATGAGCGAGCCTGCAGATGCAAACACGCACACTTGGCCGAGTTCCGGAGACTGCATACTGTACCAACATCATCCGCTTCGACTATCTCGGTATCATGCAAGAAAAAAAGGGCAAATTGCCTAGGGTCTTCACATGCTCGGTTATCTCGTGCCTTGGAGGCTCCGCTGAGCAATGGCCAACGTGCGATCCACAATAACCTGATTACTGGAGAGAGACAAGTGTGAGCAAAACATCCCCCCGCGCAGGAATCGCAGATCCTTTGATCAGAGCCGATGTGCATTTCCACACCACACACACGCACACACAGAAAAACAGAGACCAGTCACACCAATCGATCCTCGGAATCTGCTCAGTTTTGCACCATCGGCCCCTCTCTTCCACCCCTCAAACTCATCAGAGTGCTTGGCAAAGGTTTCACTCGTAGATCAGCCACCGATCTGGCAAGGATCGTCCCTCCTGCCCGGTCTTGGTGATGGCTTGACCCCCCAAATTGCAGACACGCTTGACAACTTCCCGTTGATCCTCTCTGCCAAAGGCATGCCGGAAAAACTGCCTGCGACATAATGTGAGGGGCATGCCATGAAATACCGGACATCGCGCAACTTACCCCATGCTCTGTACAAGCTTTGTGCCGTACCGCCTTTCCCGGCCTGGGACACGGCGGAGGAGTTAAACCCGATAAACCGTTGGACAAGGTTGCGCCAGCGCCGGTCGATCCCTCAGGGCTCGCTCACTTGCCTCTTTCCGGCTTCTCTGCGCCGACATAACCGATTAGGCCCCCGAACTGCTTGCCCGCGATCGGGTTACTCGTATGTAGCCCATTCGCCCAAATTTGATTTTTCTTTGACGAAGAATAAAATCAAATCAAAACATATTCAGGCTAGAATTTCCTGCATGTCTACTTATCACATTCTAATGCGCGATACTAATTCTACGTGGCAAAGGGGGTACAAATTAACTCTGGCGGTGTGCTTACATGACTCTGACTGGCGAGTAGTTTGGTGATTTTTCTGATCGTCTAGAATGGCTGACGAGTCTTCCACTGTCAGTACTAGTATTAGGTCGTACCTATCTATACCTGGTTCAAATTTAATTTAGCAGTAATGAAAGTACTCATTTTAATTACTTCTGACAGAGGATGACTGTATGTATCCACTGAAAAACCGGTATTTTTGCATCATAACCCTAGAACCTTGGACGCTGCCAAAGAGAGCTTGTATTTGAAAGCCCAGCGAAGCTAGGAACAATCTCTTTGCAGGCAAATTCAATCGCTCGAGCTCTATGAAAAGTGGCGAATGGCTCTCGGGTTTTTTTTTCTAGTATTGCGTATCCAGATTTTATTCTCGCCGTGTTGATGTGTTCAATTTTTCCTTTAGCACCACCTGCTGTGATAGAATTTGGCTGAGCTCTGCGACCGAGATGTCCTCATGACACTCCTTTCTTAAATATTAAGACCATCAAGGTTAAGCTCAAATGAACCCAGCCCCCAAAAGGTTCGGATGATAGTGCAAAGAAAAGGTGTAAGACTACAAGAAGAAAACGGGTATTGGATGTTTACGTACCAACTTGAAGAATCTGCTATAATTGACTCTCTGAAAACATTCTAAGGGCATATCACCTGGGCACTTATTTCAATCATGCGTGGAGAAGTGATTATTTCAACCGTCACCCAATGTAACTTGAAACTTGAGTATACACAAATGTATTCTGGCTAGCGACTATCATCACTACACAGAACGACAAATAGCCAAAAGAAAATCTAACTTAACCTAGCAAGCAACTGGCAGAGCACCGAACTCGGCAGGGGCATCGAAGAGGTTCAGTTCCTCGCCACGGCGACGAGTCAATCCATCAACGACCTCACCATTAGCCTTGTTCCACTGGGGCAGCTCATCATGAGCCACAGTAACGACATCTTCGCCGGCGTTCATACGCGAGACAAGATCCGAGCTACCCATATTTCCGTTGCCAACATTGTAGGTCCAGGAGACCAATGCGGCATACTGGTTGTCGTTCAGGGTGACTGGATCCGCCAAGGCATTGGTGAGTCCATCTTGGTAGCTCTGTGTCTTGTTAGTCCCCAAGTCATATTTTTGAGCCAAAGGACTCGGAGTGTTAGGAACTTACCACCAGATCACTAGCCAGGAGCTGGCTTGCAGATTCCTCAGTTAAAGGCTGGTTCGCGACTTCGGAGCATGAAGCGTCACCGCAGAGATGGCCGTAGCCGATCGTAGGGTTGCCGAAACCGTCGTCATAGACGTTTGGTTCGAAGGACTCGAAGCTTTTAATCAAATTGAGGCCATTCGCATTGACTGGGGGCCCGGTGCAAGCAATTGCCAGAGCAGGCAGAGCGGCGACAAGAATCTTGAAGGACATTATGGACGATGAGAAAGGCAGGAGTTGGTAGGAGAAAAGTTGAATATTCTAGTTCCAGTTGATGCCCGGATCTATCTCGATCTTTTAAATCTTTGTAAATTGATGGCCAAGACGCTATAATCTCTTTGGATACATCTTTTAGGTTCATACTTCGTAACAATAGGATGGTAGACAGGGGAATACGAGAAGAATTGGGGCTTCAAAGCAACATATCATGCAGGGGCACCAACAATTGCAAAGAAACATTGACCTTGAAAGCAGTGGGAGATACAGATCGTCATGAAGTGGAGGTTGATGGGGTTTAGATCGGCGATCTCCAGGCTATTATTAACTCACAACATGTAGTGAGGCTTTCGACAGGAATGCAGAACGTATAAAGTTGGATAGAGTTTCTCCTGATTTTTTTTCGTATTCTCCGAAAATCGCCCCATACTCTCCAAGTTCAAACCAAAATGCCCAAACAGAGCACGGTGGCTCGTGTTAATCGTTGATCTTTGCGTTTCAGTCTGGCCCCCAGATTCTTGGCTCGCCCTTTCCGTTTCTTAGTTGGTGGATGGAATACGAGCTTGCCCACCTTTCGCCCTAGCATTGAAAGTCTACTCAATTAAAAATGAAAAGTTCACTGAATAATGAGACTTTAATGTCATACTGATGATAAACATTGATGGCTTACTGTCTCCAGATCGATTGCCGTAAATGACGCAAGCAACGAGCCTGCATCCGATCTTCTTTGCTTGCTCTTGCCGAATCTTGTCATTGTTTAAAATTACCATTCTCTCCGAAGCCCCAGATACCCTTTTTCTTCATCCCCTGCCCATGTTAAATTGAGACTAGCGATCCTTCAAGTTGTCAACGAGTGTCAATTATTTAAATATCAAATATTAAGCATAGGCTATTAAGCATTATAATCTGCGTCACTCTCCTAACGCAAAAGTGTACGTTTATCTCGTCATCTTTCTTCACCACCGATCATAATCCGTGGTATAGTATTATCCAGTAAAACGGATGATGGTCGGGATTGGAAGCCTTCCATAACTGTGCGATCGTCATAGCCTAGACATCCTCAAGCCCAGGCTTTGTGGGTTCCTTCTTGGCATTCCGTTGAATATGACAAGCTTTCGAGGCAACGATCATGAGGATCATATTGAATATTCTGTAGAAACGATTATACATTAGTAAAGCTCCATCAAAGCGAGAAGCAAAATTGTCTCAACATACATTCCAAGAAACATCATTGAGCATCCGAAGACCTCCGCCCCATACAGATTCTCATGTTTATTATTACTGGAATATCCATAGCCACCTGCATGCCAGCCTCCCAGTTCTTGCATATAGAAACAAATGGTGATGAGCTGCGCGAGCCAGGAAATGCAGTCGAAGAAGATGACGACTCCAGGAGGGATAGCACAGTTGAAGGTGAGCACCACGAGGAATACAACAGTAGACCAGACAAAGCCGTAGGAAGCCTATTGTTGTATAAAATGTTAGCCGATTGAAGATGCGACCAATGACTCTGTTTTGTAGACTTACCGTTCCCAGGTTTATCCCGGCCCATGCACTACCGAGTCCATCTGTGGCCACTACGCCAGCCTCATGTTGCGTATATGCCCAAGCAAAGCATACGATGGGTGCAATCGTGCTTATTATGGCGCCGAAACGAAGTGACAGAAAATTGAGCCATTTCTTCTGTTGACGAGGTACTGCATCTGGGTGCCAACCAGTGTAGGACTCTTCATAGTAGCTTAACATATCGAATTAATTTAACTAGTGAGACAGATAGGTATAGCATTATTCGAAGTTGAAGGTAAGGTGTAACCTATATACATATGCCCAGTAGCTAGCTATCTTGGGGGCTGAACCATAAGAAGCCCAATATTGTGCATCATTGCCCCTTCCATAGATAGCACAGCCTCCGGGTGGGTGGCGAGGCCAAGAATCTTGCAAGACTCCCCGCCAAATGTCGAGAGATCTTCATTACATGATTGGACCTGAGCTTCTGCAGAGTCCCAAAGGCAGCAGACCTTATAAATGGAGTCTCGAGCTAAACTTTTTTGGTGTTCTTAGGCGCCCATTCTCCTTGACTTCGCCATGTTGTTTTGTCTTGGCGCTTATTGGGCTTGGCACCAAGGGCGTAATGATGAAAAAGTTTCAATACGTCATGCACTTCAATTGTTTCAACACTTGAGAAACTGGTGATGTGTAGTATGCAATAAATTATTTCACATAGGTGTGGTCGGGGACTATTGGATAGTTAATCAGTCTTCCGTGAGTGTAGATATTGACAGAAACACCCAGGAAGGGCGAGTTTCATATACCAATAGTCGGTCAGGCATCAAAACGTGTAAACAATCAATCATCAAGATAGATCTCCCTAGTTGCGTCGACAGAAACATGATGCCTGAATCGGTATATCAGCCATAGCCAAAGCGAGCTTTAACTGAAGTTTCATGGTCCTCGCTTCCGCTGCTCTACCAAGTTTGACTAGACACTCATGATAACCATGCAGGGCCCAAACATTATTCGGGTGTCTCAAGGCGCGAGGGAGAGACTCATCAATACCGAGATCTGCAGAATAAACCTTGCTGGCCTCCTCTAGTCGGTTTTGTTCCAACAATAATGCTCCCAACGCATGTCGAGCTGGTTGCATCCAGCCCCATGGTTCATCGTAAGGCAAATTATCATCTCGATCAACTGCGATGCGAAGACTGGCGAATGCAGCCTCGTATTCACCGCAGCGGTAAGCGATTTCTCCGTCGAGCATTGCTTCGGCGACGGAGATGATATCGAGACAGGTATTATTGAAGATGGTTCGAGATGAAGGAACCAGCTTTTTTGTAGAATTGAAAAGATCCCTCTCTTTCTTTGCTTCATCAGTACGGCCCATCGCAGCCAAAGCAACGCCCTTGGCATAGTGCGTCATGGTAGTTGTGCTGCAGTAGAGGGCTTGGTTAGCCGGTAGCTCCAGACTGAGAATTTCCTCCCAGCGACCGAATCGAATCAATGCATGCACTCGCGTAGAGACAAATCCTTCGAGCCAATCTGCCAAGGGTGGAGATTCAACTCGGAGAAGGTCCTCCGTCAGCGATTCCGCGAGCACGGTGGCCGTTTCGATGGCGATTTTGGACTGGCCGCCTAGCATAGCTGCATACATGCGGAAGTGGTAGTCATGCGCCCGGTAGAGGTTGTAAAAATGGCCTAGAGACTGGTTTGCAAGGAATTTCTCGTCGGCGCGAATAGCAGATGTATTTGATGCCACTGCTCGACGGTAGTCGCCGCATAGTATATCCAAGTGAGTTGCCATATGCTCAAGGTGCCCTGCGTCGGGTACCAATCCACGCAAATTATCCGCGATTGGAAGCGCAATCTCTGGCGTGGGAGACATCTCCATCAGGTGAATGTACAAGTGCAGGAGGCCCGGGTGTCCCAGGGCATCATCCCTAGCCAAGGCGCGGTCCAGTACCTTCTTCACCTTGAGGGTTGGAGCATTTGGAGTTGGTTTCCCAGTTTTCAAGTCCCACAGGTTCCATGGAGTGAGATTCATCAAGGAATCGACGTATAGTGTAATGACATCTAGGTCCTCAGGAAAGGCGTCGTATACAGATTCCATGGCCGTAGCATATTGCTTGTTCCATTCGGTGCAGTCCCCCAGGGGTTCCTCTTGGGGATATCGGTGCTTTACGGCATCGATTAAGGCTCTCTCGACAGGCGATGCTGCTCCTGCCTGGTTCCTAGCTTCCCAGGCGGCGGCGTGAGCCCGCGTGGTAGTCGTCAAGAGGTCTTCTCCATCGTATAAAGCCCATGGTTTATTGTAATTCGGACCCAGGGCGAAGGCAATGCCCCAATAACCCATAGCGCAGGTCGGATCGAAGATCACGCATTGTTCGAAACATCGTGCAGACTCCTGGTGGTTGAAGGCGTATGCCCAAATGAGGCCACGGTCGAACCAGGCCTGGGCATCGGGGTTGGAGGTGCTGACGCGTCGATTGTAGGGCCCAAGGTCATAGTAAACCTCTGATGAAGAGAGCTTCTTTGGGACTGAGGTCTCATGCCAGACTTTTGCCATTTTACCCACCGTTGTGATTGTTGGTCAGGTGGGTTGACAGGTCTCGCTCCCCGCGGGCAAGGTGGGGCTTGTTCAGCATGTCATGACCCGATCCCGTCGCGCCTGGCCTCGGTCGGCATCACAATGTTCTCGCGTGTCCTCCTGTCCTCCACTTTCCTTGTACACATTTACTCACGCGGATATCCCAGTTCTATTTTCATTTGTGGAGTTTCGGGTACTGGAGCTACTCGATAAAATATTCCAAATGGGATCTGACTTAGATCAGAAGGATCTACCTTCAAAGGTGAGGGTCTTTATGCCTCAGGCATTCAATCTGCCCCCACAAAATGCGCAGATTTGAGCGGATCGGCAGGACTAGCCTCATTGGGGAGTATATCTGCTCGATCCCGCTCACCTTGGTAGCCGACCTTGCGGGTGTAAGCTGCGCCTATATAGCATGGGTATCATGAGACCCTCTCTTCTTTTCTCTTGAACATCAACCTGTCCAACTGTTGCACATCTTGCATCTCATATATCCATCGCTGCATTGCATTTCCCACCCTTTCAACATCATCAACCTCCGAGTCAAACTTCAACATGTGTGGTGAAACCAACCGTCCTACCTTTGGAGGTACCATCGCCGTGCTCTTCCCCCGCGACAACAATTTTTCTTCGGAGCGATCGCTTTCTTCCTCCCCAGACTCAATCACCTCACAATCTACCTCTTCGTCAACGTCTTCTCTATCCTCCTATTCACTCTTTTTCCGCGATACGAACGACCAAAAAACCAAGGCTGTCTTCCAAATCGACGACCCAGAGACCTACCAAACATTAAAGGGTCTTGGAAATGTGGATATGCGCATAGAGTAAGTCTTCAATCTTTTTATTCGAGTGTCACTATTAATACCAGTTCGACAGGAAATATGGAGATCTCTCGACTTCATTTCCCCCCACAGCCCCTCTCCACCAGTTCCGATTAGATTTGTCCCAGAACAAATGTCTGAAGCCTGGATTTCACCAGACGGAGATGGAATTCGAGCTACCCGAGCGGCTGGACCTGGGTGTCTCCGAGAAAGGTGTCGTGGGTAGACAAGTCACCCTTCGCGAAGCCGAGGGAGCAGTTCTCGGTGTAGGCATCGTGGGTTTCAACTAAACAAATGGCTTAAATAGACCTCCCTTTCTACTAAATACTCAGCATGTGAAATTTGATATCCATTTGATTTGAATTTGGTCGGTTACATTGTTATCATCAACTAAGTCATGAACCTTGTCACAAACAGCAGCAGGGAAATGTAAGAGATGTCGAGCAGCCCACCTTTACAGCTTGACAGGATTCTCAACACCGGCTGTGTAGCGCTTCTCCGCCTCGGCCCAGTTGATAATCTTCCAGATTCCCTCGATGTAGCCAGCCTTGTTGTTCAGGTACTAGTAGCCAAGGAGTCAGTATGAAGCTTCGGTCGGCTCCGGAAGTGGAACTTACTTGGAGATAGTAGGCATGCTCCCACATGTCAACGCCAAAAACAGGCACATCCTCAGCCGAGACAGGATCCTGATCCTTTGTGGTGGTAATGTCGAGACGGCTCTTGGGTCCGCCAGTGCTCACGAGCCAGCCCCAGCCACTACCCTGGATGCCGAGAAGAGCGGCACCGAATGCCTTCTTGAAGGCGTCCTCGGATCCCCAACGGGAGACAATTGCTTCCTTGAGAGAAGGAGCAGCGCCGGCCAGGTCGTTACCTGGAGTTCCGGGCGGGGTGAGGTTCTTCCAGAAGAGGGAGTGGTTGATGTGACCGCCGCCGTTAAAGCGAATCTTTTGCTGCAGGGAGATCAGGGTCGGGACATCATTTGCCTGAGTCGCTCCAACCTGGGAAGAGAGAGCGGCGTTCAGGTTGTTGACGTAGGTTTGGTGGTGCTTCTGGTGGTGCAGCTCCATGATCTGCTTGGAGATCACGGGCTCAAGAGCCTGGTCAAGATGAGAAAATGATCATCCAGACGTGTTTTGGGGCAATTCTTACGTCGTAGGCATAAGGGAGGGGAGGGAGAGTGTGAGTCATTTTGACGATGTGGCATGGAAATGTTTGATGGTTGGAGGTTGAGAGATGGAAAGTCGAAGTTACTGGGGAAAGCGCGGATATTAGAGCCTCCAAGGTCCTCCCCCATTGGAAGCCCCTCTTAAGAGGACCCCGCAGCCCCCAAGGTATTGGTAGATTCATTCTGATGACGAGATCTTTTTGGGGGTTGTGCTATTGGAAAATGCGTGGGGTACCTAACGAGTCGGCGCTATGAGGTGCGAAAGATTGAGCACATTTTGGGCCCACCAGCTGTGACGTCTACAGCCACAATTATTTGCACTTATTGACTCTGTAGCCCGTGGATATCTAAGCCTTCCATTTTTCCAAACTTTCTGTTTCTTCACCGGGGCAGAACATATAATATTTCCGAATAGCAGTGATCGTGTGTAGTGTATTGATCACCGATGCAGTTGATAGTCATGGTACACCACACTAGGCTCTGAGTATAGATCAAGTCCATATTTGAATCAACCTATTGTGACCCTGCTTTTTGGCGATAAGGTTAGAATAACACTTCTTACAGAGACAATCAGTGGCCATATTACTTGACGAGCAATCGAAAATCAAACTCGCCTCGAGTACAGATTATGTTGGTGCCTCAGGTGTCAAGTGATGTCCCGTACCCATACGATAGATGACATGTCAGTGGGACCCCTGTGGCTCAGTAGGACGAGGAGTATCCAGATAGCCTCAGGCCCAACAGATCTTCTATCATCATCTCCTTCCTTTGGGTAAAATGATGTGTTTTGTTCCCTATCTGCTGCTTTCTGATTCTCAAATCAGCCAACAATTCTGACTTTTTACCCCAGGACAGTGTATCCAGACGAGCTTTATAACCACAATGTAACTCGAAGCAAAGAGGTAAGAGAGGAAGGGTGACGGCGAACGGCGTCACTCGCCAATCATGTGGAGCAGTGAGCCACGTAAAAAAGCATGTGTGAAACCTATAGGGCTTTTCTTTTCAACTTCTGTTACTTTGATCTTTCACTCATATTCAGGCCCGGGTACTGTTGCCGATCGAATCGTATGGGCCGCAAATTCACTGGATGGCACACAGACGATTAACAGAGGAGTCCAACACCCCGGATCAAACCCCGTCGGACTCAGAATCCAGTGATACCGAGAATCTTACGAGTTCGCTCAAGAGGCTTCGGGTTGAAGAAGGAGTGCTCAGGAAGAAGCACCGTTCCTGGCGCAACAGAGTTTCTAAGATGGCTATTCCCACCTTCTCCGGTGAGCGGGAAGAAAATGTTGACAATTACATCTGTCTATGCAATTTCTACTGGATGGGCTCTGGTCTACCAGAGAAGGAGATGAGTGAAGCGAAAGCCAACCAGTTGTATGCAGGCCTAACTGGATCAGCAAGGAAATCTATGCAACAGCCTACTGTCGCCAATAATTTTAATCAGGCAGAAGCAGCTCTGCGATCCAAGTTTCCATGGATTCCATACGCGGAAGAACCCGAAAAGACCGTACAGCGCATTATTAAGATCAGGCAAGAGAGTGAGGGCTTGGAGATTTACATCAATAAAGCGATAAGACTCAGATAATTTATTGAGGAGCAAGATTTTTCTCTTTTGTGCAGACATTGGGTAATGGGTTTCGAAGATCGGATTGCGTCCAAAATCCTTCTGGCGAAGATCAGCTCGTGGGAGGCCAAGGGCACCCTGAGTCTTGATCGTGTGGTCACAGTTGCTAGAGCTACCTCCGCTAGGCCCTAGAACTTGAAGGTGCTGTGATTCGTGGCCAGGCGGAAGAGCTAATACACCGTGACCCTATTATATATTGCTGAAATTGCCTCGGAAGACTCGGAGGAGGCTATTGATAGTAGCAGCTGCCGCCCGCTGGGCCGTGCACTACTGAAATTTTGGTAGGCATGCTCCTGAGTACCTAGGTATTCCTGTCCCGGAAATTATGTATGCTATTAATAATTTCTACTGTCTACTTTCTTAAATAACATTCGCTACAGTCAATGCTTCATCGCATCAAGGGATGAGGCCTGGCTCGTCGCAAGGCTCAATAAACTTGTGTTTAAAGGAGTTCTGGTAATTATCACTAGAATATGGGTTTTTGGCGGGTCAACTTGCGTTGCTAATTAATTTTTGAAGTAATAAAACCACGTGCTTCCTTACAAACCCAACTTAAATTAACCCTTCGAGGCACAAATACCCCGCTCGCGATATGAGGAGTAGCTAGATGTCGCCCTTGCGATTGCTGCGATGCTTGACTAGATAGGCATTCGTCCCCACTCAGACCTATCCGCACTTACAGCCGTGACCTTGTCTGACAGCCTAGAGGTCCAATAGTTACTAGTCTAGCCCCAAAACGCACCTGGGAATGGCTTAACCTTGAGCCAGAGTTTCTGGGCAAAGGGACCCGCTTTACCTATTCAAACCGTTTCCTCCTGTCGGATGTTGATAGAGATTGATTTGGCAGCTGTTTAGTAGTACATACAACATTGGAAGAGTATTGTGAGGTATATAATATGTTTCCCTCCCTTTCGAGTCCGTATGAGACTCGGGAGAAACTTGAAAGACTTCCAAGGTTGAATTTGATAAATCATCTCGACAATTTCGTTTCATGCTTTTACTACAAAACATACCTGGGTCACTATCAGCAAAATGAATTTTATTGCTCCACTGCTCTGCGGAGATATTCATGTCGCCCACTGGCAAGAACCTTCACCCAATTCGAAGAGAGAGAAACTTCTGTCGATTATCATGAAAGGGTCTTCCTATCAATGTATTCAGGAGAGGGAGATATTGCCCCATAAACAAACAAGGGAAAAGTCGATTATCATTGTGGCGGACCAGGAAGTACCGGTAAGTGATCAACCGTATGAAATTTAGTAGATCAAGTTATAGCCTGAAATTGACGCCTAACGCAGAATGAGCTCAGACATCGACTCAAAAAGCGAATAAAGCGAGAAAGAATTTGAGCCATGCTAGCAGGCTCATTCATTTTGTCGTTCCCCAGTTTTTCAATATGTTTGGAGGCTAGAAATTGCTGGCTAAGGGCGGGGCCGACTTGTTATTTTCCTAGTGCATAATCTGCGTTTCCCCCCCCTTAATCTATTACAAGTTTCAAGTTTTCTCATCAAACTCAGATAGAAACTGGGTAGCCCGGTGGATAAACAGGAGCGGGGAAGCGCTTGGCAGTGTCGATTTGTCCCATTGCTGGGGGACCTTCCCAGATAGGTAACTATCCCCACTCGGTATGATAGCCAACCCTTCTAGATGTGTTTTTGGAGAGGATTTGAAGGGACGATAAAGTCATGTTAGAGTCCCAAAATCTACTTAATGGGATCTTGGGTCTTTGTCTCTAAAAACGTTACCTCTTTATATCATATTTTCGTCGTTTCTCTGGACTCAAAATCAAGACCGCCAAAATGGTTGACTTCTCTGGTGTTTCTCTTGAGGGAAAAACTGCAATTGTGACTGGATCTTCACGGTACTTACCACGATTAAGTTCCACTTTACTTGTTAACATTGACTAATGGTGGTCTAGTGGTATCGGTGCCGGTATTGCTCTCCAGCTCGCTAAGCGGGGTGCCAACATTGTTGTCAACTATGTCTCTGAGGGCAGCAAAGAGCGCGCAGATGAAATTGTCAAACAAATTCAGAAAATTGGCACAAAGGCCATTCTATGCCAAGCTAGTGTGATGAATATTCAAGACAATCCCCGCCTTGTCGACGCGGCCTTGCAGATTAGTAAGGATGGGAAGATTGATATCCTTATTCATAAGTAAATTATCTTCCCAAGGCGGAAATTTTGCAAGTAACTAACAAATAATCAGTGCAGCGCTTGGAAATGAAGCTGAATTGAAGGATGTTAATGTGGAAATGTACAACTCACACTTTGACTGCAATGTCCGTGGCCCTATTTTCCTCACCCAGGCTGCTCTCCCGTATCTGCCCCGTGGTGGTCGTATCATTTTTATCTCATCAGCTGCTGCCCGTCTTGGCGTTGCTGGCCAGACTGTATATGCCTCTACCAAGGCCGCCAATGAAGCATTGGTTCGCGTGTGGGCAAAAGAGCTGGGTCACTCACATGGAATCACTGTGAACTGCGTCAACCCTGGCCCCGTTGCTACTGGTAAGATAACACAACCCAAAACTTCTGTTGCATAGAATATTTTTGGCTAATTGGGTTTTATAGATCAATGGTTTCAGAGTGACGAGCAGTTCTTGAAAGATATGCAGCCTATGATTGAGGCTACTCCGGCTGCGCCTCGTGTGGGCGAGGTTGAAGATATCGCCCCCCTAGTTGCCTTCTTGTGCACCGAGGACTCTAAGTGGACCACTGGCTCTGTCTTGTCGGCAAACGGTGGTCTTTACAATTAGGTTAACTCTAGAAAGCTGTTGAGAAATTCAACGAAATGTGAATATTCAAATTTTATCTTGTGTGGAATGAAAATAAGAACATACTATTGACTCCAGTAGATTTTTCGCGAACTTGGATCTGCGAATCAGTTAGAGATAAGGGTTCACCTTCTGAAGGGATAGCGTAAATGTTAATAGCTACAGTGAAGGGTTGTTTACGGGCCAAACATTTCTAGAAGTCTTTGAACATTCGAAATAGGTCAGAGCTGTTCAACCTGACGCAAAACTCGGAGAGCCGTCACGGTGCTAACAAACCTTTCAATTGGTCGGCTTCCGATGATTGTTTATATGTCAAGACCAACATTGAATATTTACATGCGAGAAACTTTATGAATGAGATTGTTTTTGGTATCTACTATAAAAAGAACTGTTACCGAATCACCTACGACGGGCTTGAAGTATGTGAAAAGACCATATGGTATTCTCAAATGATTTAACATCGCACAGTAACATACTATTTAACTTGAAGGCTTGTATATACAAGTGTGAGAACCACTCAAGCAGAACAACGCTCACAGACGAGCCTCACGCTCAGGATCGTTAGGAGAATTGGCACCAAGAATCCCAATTTCGTTCATAACAGTGTCAGCAGCTAGTGCACCCTGCTCCATGGCGCCCTCGATGAAGGCGCGCCAACCAGAGGCCCAATCGGCGTTAGCCATGAAAACATTTCCGTGACGCTTCTGCAACTCAGCCAGATACTTGGTAAGGTACCCAGTGCGGTACCACGCAGGGCCAGCCTGAGAGTAAGGGTCTGATAGCCAGTCATGGAAGAGCACCTTCTTGATCTTCATGGGGTGGAATCGCTGTAGAGCGGCTTCAAGACGCTCGGGCTCCTTGGTAGGGTCAAGCTTTCCTCGGTTATCACCAGCGAAGGAAGTGATACGCGTGGACTGATTACCAGCACAGAAGCCATCACCATATACATAAAGAAGATCACCAGGCCATGTGCAGCCACGGAGGCCGCGTAGGTCTCCCTCTACCTCGGCGTGAATCTTGGTCAAGTGGTTTAAATGGCCAACGCGCATGGCCTCTTGGCGCAGGGGTGAAAGGGGCGGATCGAAGTGGATAGTGTGCAAAACGGAGAGAGGAATAGTGTTCACAACACGACGAGCACGGAATTCCTTCGCAGCAGTGGTGCCAACAGAAACAACACCATGGCGGTCGACAATAGATTTGATGGGCGTCTTGAAAGAGTATCGCAGGCCGAGGCGAACAGCATCATCGAATATACGGCGAGCAAGGGCGGATTGACCGTCGCGGATCTTGTAGAGAGTCCAGACTTCCTCGAAGGTCTCGGGACTGAATCCTTGAAGAGCCTGAGCGCGGAGCATTTCAAGATAACCGACATCCTCGACGGAACCGGCGCACATGTGGGGAATCAAAGATTCCAAGAGGGCGAGCTCATCAGAGGACAGCTCATCCTTTATCTGGTTGATTCGATCACGGCAGGACACCTGGTCTACAGCCTGGACCTGTTCGAAAGAGACACGAGAGTTGCCGAGAGTGGAGTAGGGCAGAGGACATAATTTTCTACCATCGAGACCATCATAGTTCATGAAGAGCTTCCAGGCCCGCTGGGTCATCTCGCCAGCGCTTTCAAGTGAGAGCTTCCGTGAACCGGAGCCGGTATCGAGAGTGAAGTATGAACAGCCTCCATCATCGGTGCGGGTCATTTGCACATGGTCTTGAAGACCGTAGCGCTGCATCTCGGCAAAGAGGCGACCGTGGACGTGCGAAACCCAGGTTCCACCCATTTCATATGTTGTCCCATCGACCTGTGCGGACCAGGTACGACCACCGACACGGTCACGAGCTTCCAAAAGAAGCACTTTCTTACCTATTTGTGATCACATTAGTCCGCCTCGGTCTTTCCGGTTAGACCGTATCTCGAAACAAGTCGCAGACAACTCACCAGCCTTGACCAGGTCACGGGCGGCAATTAAGCCAGTGTACCCAGCGCCAATAACAATGGCGTCCCATACTTTACCGGCATCGGCATCGCCAATTTTGCTCTGTGGCTGTATAAAACCGTAAGTCCGAAGACCCTGGACCAAGCCGTCGTGCTTGGTGTAGGTGTAACCGTCGTGGGAGAGCGCGGCGTGGTAGGACATGGTGAATAGAAAAGTTCAGACTTGAGGAAATGTGGGTGTTGATGAACTAGAACCTCGTTTGAATCTTATGGAGGTTGAAATTATGGACTAGTTGCCGGCAACGACGTGAGTTCCACCATTTAAAAAGGCTGGACTTGGCCAGCCTGAGAAGGGGTGGAAGAGCCAAGGCTGGGAAGGTTTCCTCATGGAGATATTTACTCAGCTTTCCATTCACTAAACGATGATAAACATCTCGCAAATGAGAGGTGTTCCCTTGCTACCCACTGCATTGCGGCTTACTTCTCCCGGCCTTTTAGACAGTCGTTGCGTGTCAGGCTACAACCGTGATGTAGATCAATTACGCGAAAGCTGTTGATGCTCGATTATTACACTCATGAAACTGATCATATCTCAGCTTGAGTCTTCAATGAAATTCACCGGCAATTTTCTGTAAGATTCTAGATTTTCCTGAGCGCAGGCTCCTGGAATGATAGACTCCATCGATTTCTCCGCTTCTAACTTTCGACTGTGGATGGAAATTTGTGTATAAGACTGTGGCAAAACTGTTATCTAGTGTACGACTGAATCTAGGTTAGTGGGGCTTTAGTTTTCATA
The DNA here is from genome assembly GCA_031761475.1 of Penicillium pancosmium. NCBI lineage: Eukaryota > Fungi > Ascomycota > Eurotiomycetes > Eurotiales > Aspergillaceae > Penicillium > Penicillium pancosmium. The sequence continues at coordinate 37,920 of JAVMSB010000222.1, read as the reverse complement.
CTTCAAGACTTTCGACCTTCATGGTGGTTGGGAATATTGCCCGATTTGGCAGCGCCACAGGCTCAGGTAATAAATGCCCTGTCATCCACAGTCGGATCCGCCCGATTGAAACAGAAGAATATATACGATAATAGCCTCCCCCAATTCAGATCTTCTCACGCTTTACTCTTTTTGGGTAAATATACGCGAGGCAGTCAAGTGGCGGCCGTTAAACAGAACTTGGATGAGGGGATGCTGGCATTACTTCCCGATCCAGCATCCAAGGAGTTCAAGGTTAAGCCCTCGAGATTACTGTAGCTCAACAGCGATCAAAAATGCTATATAAGTCTAATGGAAGATTCCCCTGAATTTGAAGACTCGAAGCAGTATCTGCGATTTTACATCTGCTTCCTACCGAAGCTGCACTCGTGATATTCTAGCTATAAAACTACTATGTATCTCCCCGCATCTGCCCCCGACCCCCACCCCCTTGACCCATTGCACGTGGGGGAGGTCAAGGTCGCGTCTACGGCAATCTTGCAACACCTAGGTGTCACTACCAAGGACGTTCGCTTCAAGGTCATTGATCTTTACGAGCCCTCCAAGAATGAGACCCTGAAGTACATTCACCACGGTGCCCCGGTCCCCGATCGCCGATGCCGCGCCTACTTTCACCGATTGAAGAGCCCTATCCTCACGATCGCTATTGTCAACATTACCAAGGGAGTCGTCGAGAATAGCTACGATGCACCTGACTCACAAGGTCCCGTCGATTGGGTCGAGTACGATTTAGTCCACAAGGCCTGCTTATCACACCCGAAGGTCCTCGAGGAGGTGGCTAAGTTGAAGCTCCCTGCTGGGTAAGCACTTCTCCCAAACAGCAGAGAACGAACTCATTGACTAACAGATGTTTTAGCTCCCGCATTGAAAATGACCCGTGGAGCTTCGGTACCGATGACCATAACGAGCGCCGCCGTCTCTTCCAGTGTTACATGTACCTTGCCCTGAGCGATGACCCCCAGGCCAACCACTACTCTATTCCCCTACCTTTCGCTCCCATTTTCGACGGCCACACTCTGGAGTTAATCGATCTGCAACGACTGCCTACCGGCGCCACTGATGAAATTGATGAGGAGACTCAACCCTGGGATCCCACCAGTTCCGTCGAATATAGCGCCGACCTCATGGGCCCTGATTCTTTTCGCAAGGACCTCAAACCTCTACAGGTTCTTCAGCCCCAGGGTCCTTCTTTTACCATACAAGGACGTCATATTCAATGGCAGAAGTGGTCTTTTCAGCTTGGATGGAATATGCGTGAAGGTCCTGTCCTTCACGATGTTCGCTATGACGGTCGCTCTCTATTCTACCGTGTCTCTATGAGCGAGATGACCGTTCCATATGGAGATCCCCGCTCCCCCTACCATCGTAAACAAGCATTTGACCTTGGTGATTCTGGATTCGGTCTCACTTCCAACTCCTTGAGTTTGGGCTGCGATTGCCTTGGCCACATTGCCTACTTTAACGGCATCCGCGTCACAAGTAGCGGTGATCCTGTTATTATGCCCAACGTTGTCTGCATGCACGAGGTTGATGACGGTATTGGTTGGAAGCACACTAACTTCCGAAATGGGAAGTCGTCTGTTGTGCGCGACCGCCAGCTCGTCGTTCAGTGCACTGCCACTGTTGCTAACTACGAGTATATCCTGGCTTTTGTTCTTGACCAGGCCGCCAATCTACACGTCGATGTCCGTGCCACTGGTATAGTTTCTACAATGCCGATAAAGAAGGGAGTTCACGTTCCTTGGGGCACTACTGTAGCCCCCGGTGTTCTTGCAGTGAATCACCAGCATCTCTTCTGTCTCCGTGTCAACCCCTCACTCGACGGACGCTCTAACACCGTCGTCTATGATGACTGCATCCCCGTGGAAAATGAGCCCCAGCTTGACCCGTTTGGATGTGCTTTCAAGGTCAAGCAAACAAAGATTCAGAAGCCTGGCGGATATGACCTTGACCTGAACCAGAACCGTACATTCAAGATCCTGAACGAGTCTAAGATCAACTGTATTGCAAACAAGCCTGTCGGTTACAAGCTGCATCCTGTTCCCAGTCAGATGTTAATGATGGGACCTTCGACATTCAACCTCAAGCGCGGTATCTTCACCACGAAGCCTATATGGGTCACTAAATACCGGGATCATGAGCTCTGGGCCTCTGGCGAGTTCACTAATCAAAGCAGAGAGGACACTGGGCTGGCAAAGTGGGCTGCTCGTGACGAGAATGTTAAAAACGATGATGTCGTTCTCTGGCACAGCTTTGGTGTCACCCATGTCACTCGAACAGAAGGTATGTCTCACCAATGAAATCGTATATACCCTGTTCAACCGCAGCTGACTTGAGTCTTAGATTTTCCAGTCATGCCCACTGAGAAGATGATGGTGTCGCTGAAACCCGTCAACTTCTTCGATATTAACCCATCCAACGACGTGCCACGATCCAACCAAAACGAGAACAAATCCACACTCCACCAAAATGATTCGTCGTGCTGCTCCGCTCGTCCTTCTAGAATATAAACCGTGAGTATCTGGTACTCCGAAAAAGGTTCCAGGATTCCGGTCTATGAAGCCATGACGTCAGTCGCGAGATTACAGGCATTCGAGCTTGAGCTCTGTTAATCTTTTCGTATGTATTTATGAAAAGAGTACTACTTCTGTCTGTTCGATTTAATTAGGCGATATAGAGAAATACATGTGTGTAGGAGTATGGAATTTGTTCCAAGGTTGTTTGTAGATGAGATATCTAGATAGAGGGAGATGTCAGAACCAGAGCGGTTACTTATGGCTAAAATCCTTGAGCAGGGAAGGAACCCCCAGAGAAAATATTTAGCCTTTTAGTCACTTGTACTTTTGAGAGAAGTGATAATTCAATTTTCTTTTCGATTATTGTTACCCAAGTACCCCGACTACGCCCTCGTGTCCAATTTCCTTCCCTGGACCGGCTGATCCATTGAGCTTAAATGAAACATTGACATTCTATCCAACATTCTGGCTCTAGGCCAATGTGATAAAACTTCTATGGCAGGGAAAGAATCCTGCCATGGAGGAGGAGAGAGATGCCAGATTACAAAAATAGGTGTGTGATAATGATGTAGAATAGCGGAGGAGGCTGATATAGCCAATCTTGAATGCCTGGGGTTTGCTTGCTATCTTGAATTCTTGATAGATAGCTAGTGGGGTGGTAAATGTAGGCCGTGCTTCTTGAACCGTCGAAGAGATTTTTTGAATTATCTTAGCGAAGGCAATGGAATGTCATGACGAAAACAATGGCGAGAAAATTGATGGATTCTAAAGTGCTATTCGAATTAAAGTTCCGCAATGCTCTCAATGCACGGGGTGATAGAATTTCTCCCATCCTATCTCGAAGAAAACACGGTCGTTCCTTATTCTTGAGAGTGAAGGAATCTTATTAGCCACTTGGTACGTGTCTCGCATGCCTGGCGACCGAGTTCACTCTTGTAAAATAAATCGAAGCCATGGCACCCGCCACCCCAGATGTGCAAGTGTGCCTGTACACCACATTCCCATAGCTTGGTGGCATACGCAATATCTTCATCACGAAATGGCTCTCCAGATGCGGCATCGATGTATGCAATAGGAAGACGCGACAAATCTGTCGCGCGCGCAGGCGCAACATAGGGGCTGACACCTTCTTTGCCAGCCTCGCGTCCAAGGACACATGACCAGGCATAGCGATCCCATGTTGTATAAAATCCACGTCCATTCTCAAATTGCAAGCAAGAAAGAGATTTACATCGATCGTCGAGCATCGGACACATCAGGAGCTGGGCACAGACCTGAGGTCCTTTGCGATCCCTCGCGATGAGGATTGTTCCTGCAGCAAGACCAGCCCCAGCTGATACTCCCGCAATCATGAATTGCTTGGGATTAATCCTGAAAAGGTCGAGGTGCCGAGAAAGCCACACCAGTGAGCCATAGCAGTCCTCTACAACTTCCGTGCCGTGGTAGTCTGGCGAGAGGCGGTAATTGACGCTTATGACAACAGCATCGAGTTCCTTAACGGCATCAGTAAGACTGTTGAGACCGGTGAACACATTTCCCATGACTCTACCCCCGCCGTGGAAGAAAAGGATTCCCGGTCGAGGCCTTCCCGTATCAGAGGGTTGACGACGCGATAGACTTATGGCTGTTAAAAATGTTTCAGAAATAGGAATGATGTGATCATTAATGGCGAGATCAGGATCGTCGAAGAACTCTTTGCTGGAATCTTCTTCTCTGTTGCGGATTTCCTTTAGCTCGTCGAAGCTTTTCGGTATGGGGCGGTGCTGTGTATCTTCAACCGTCATAATCTCAGGGTCGTAGGGGGGTATAGGTAGGCTCCCAGGCTCGATGGCTTTCTCCTTTCTTTGCACCATTGTGATAGTTGTGAGGCTTGGGCAGATGATTTGTAACAAAAGCTCGAGAGTCAATTCTGGAATACTGCGACCAAATTATAATCTTTGGCTCCCTCCGAGGTCAGAAGGGTTGACACAAATTTATATAGTCAATCATGGGTCCACATTTTCCAGGAAACAGTTGACGGTAACAAGTTCAGGCCAAATTATCTGCTGGAAAAACTTCCATTTTTGATTTTAGGCCGATCGAAGGCCATAGTCACCCTCCAATTCTAGTCCGCAGAAACCAATATTCTCAATGAACGATTTCTAGTTATTAGTCTTGTAAAAAGGATTTTTAATTCTATTTCTTCCAGTTACCATGGAGTAGTACTAGTTAGCACCGGCGAATGTTCAGGACTGGTTTTTGGGATATTTGCTTTTGGTGAGAAATATTTCAGCCAAAATTTAATTTGAGTTACCGCCGTTAAAATCAATCTCCCGGGCCGGGTCCAAGTAGAACAATCATTGAGCTACGCATTATATCGTTCATGTAATTATATTCTGAGCATGACGACTAATCGGAATACATGTATCTGCTCGATGCCTCCCAATGTGGCCAGCGTGGCATATTGCTGGACCCTAAGCGCCAGTGTTTGTCTCCTGATCTAGAAGCACATATTTTAATCTTCTAAGCACCCCTGTGACTTGAAGACTAGCCATCTGTAAGAGCCTCGGCGGCAATTTCAACCCTCATAGCTGGGATTGCCAACATGGAAACGCCGATAGTGACCCAAGGTACTTTATGATCGGGCATTCGCGCCCGCCAAACTTTCATGACAGCGGCTTCGTAGCGCATATCGCTAAGAAAGCAAGTGAATCTGTGTGCTTGCGCAATTCCACCGGCAACTCCGGCGGATTTCAGCGCTGCATCAACACAGTTGAAACACGCATCAATTTCGTCCTCTAGTGAGCTGGTTACCAACTCTCCGCGCTCGAGATCAAAACCGGGCTGACCCCCTGTCACGACAAGACTGCCACGCAAGGGGACCTTGGCAACGTTTGAGGTACCCCCAGCCTCAAATATCTCGCCTAGTCGGCCTGGAGCCTGGAAGTATTCAATTCCCAGCATATTAATTCCCAGCATATTGCTTTTTTGACGTGGAGTAGAATGCAATAGTAACTTGACAGATAATATCAAAGCTTCGATGAAGAAAAGGAGAGATTTGGGAACTGTGACAATTTCAAATTTGAATATTGTGGCATGGGAATGGTTTTTCCTTGAGTTTAGCTGGCACAGTCCTTTCGTCAGTTGAGATCAGTCAAGAACGAAATCGAATTGGTCATAGTATTCTCACATGCCCTATTGAATAGTCAAGTGAACTCAAATTCGAGCGATAATGTATGTTACAGGTGGTTGGGTGATTAACCAAATGAGGCACTGCTGGCCGAGCTTCCTAATTCAGAATCCCCGTTGCCGATCGCTCTGAAACGGTGAGAGTGGGACGGACCTCCTCTCCATGGAATGATCCTGATCGAACCCTTCGTGAGATACCACGAGTACGCCGTGGCCATGGCAAAATACAAAATCTAGGAATCACAATTTCCAGAGAGTTCAGGGCGTCAAGACAAAGCCGAGGTTTCAGCAGCAACCAAAAGAGAAGAGCTATCCTTCGAGTCCACACGGAAACCGAAGCCGAAGTGACTAGGGGCTTTTAAAACCGATCACTCCTAGTGGGTGCCAGGCGTAACTGATGAATACTACTACAAGTAGTAGAGTAAATTTAAAAAAATATTATATAGAATTCCAAGCTCACCAATTTAGCCCATTGACCAGATAGTATCATACCTGCTTACACTTCCAATTTCACGTACCTTTTCAGAAAGGTACTAATCTTGGAAATGATTTAACTCTACTTACTTGAAAGTTCACTTCTAAGTACTAGCTAGCTGTGAGGTAGCAGTCTTTTAGGACATATCAACAATGTATTATTTGCTAGTTTGTATCCATTTGTCTCTTAAGGTAAAGAAGTCGGCCAGAAAACCTATACCACCAGCCATCTCCTCCACGAGCGTAATTGTTTTCCCACAGCTCCAATACAAACATAAAACTCCCCACGCCGAGCTCGCCCACATTCTTTTACTCCAATTCTGAGTCTCTCCATCACCAGGGGTCTCCGTCGAATTTGACTGCCGATATTCTGATCCAATATCTCCCAGGTAAGGTGGCATCTGGCTCTGGGCTTCTTTACTGTCTTTTCTGACGAGCCAGGCTTCCTTGCTCAGCTTTATCAGCTCAAGCAAAAAATGTAAAAATAATGCTCTTGCTGCCAAGATATAGAGCCTTTCGGTCTTAGCTTTGATTCCAATCGCTTCTAACGAAATAACCTTGTTCGACGCGAGATGGCCAATGTTTTCGAGAAGCTGATACGACGTCATGGTGAAGACCTGGAAAATGTTGATACCGTCTATGAGACTGCTGTTCGTTGGATATTGTAGGTTCCTCCGAGTGTCTGTCAATATAGAAAAGAGACCAAGCAGTCTCAAAGTATGACGCGCACTGCTGAAGAGGGAAGACAGGTTGAGAAGAGCGGGAGATTGTCGCTTGGTAAAGATATCTAGGCGGCGAGGCACCGGTTGTCTGTTGACAATCTTCCACCAGTTGTTTGGATACCCTAGAAGTCTACAAACATTTTTCCATTGACAATTTGCAAGAAGAAAGTGCAGTGCGTGAGCGAGATATTCAATGCTCCCTAGAGCGCAGTCTTGTCCCGCGGATGTGTGCAGTAACCTGTGAATTCAAACTTGGAGATTAATAATATGCTACTGTGCTATTTAATTCAGAACTTACCCTTGGAGCCTTTGTGCACTTATGCTCACAGATTGCCTGATTTTAGAGCATCCAGGAGCGGCAGACTTGATCACGTTGGTTGAATCTCTGGCATTTTCAGGATTGTCCACGACCTCCGCATTGACTGTTGCTTCGAGTGTGTTGGCACTCTCAAGGGGCATTTCCATAACATCTTCCTTGGAGTTTTTCTCGAAATTGTGTGTGATTGAAGTCTTCGACTTTTGTGACATGGAAAAAACTTTGAGACCTTAAAGAGTCGCGACTTGATGAAAACGTGTTGCTAGGAAAGTTTTGTAGTAGCTTGTGAGGCTTTAATTTATTAGCTTAGGAATTTTTATTGTTCTAATAGAAGATCACCTACCAGCAGCATGTAGATACTCTTTGTCCGAATCAGATTCGTTTAGCTGAACTCCTTGCTATAAGCGGTATGATGCTGCCTGCTGAAAGACCTACCCCATTTAGTATAATTCTCAGTCCTTCTATCGGTCATGAGTCTTAGGGCTTGGAGTGGGCTAAATCAATTTATTGACTCGCTTGTAGTTGACGTTCCAGTGAGCAGCAGAATCAAGATAATTCAAATTTTGATTCTTGCGGGCTATCTACTGCAAATATTATGACGTTCTATTCACATTTGGGTAGTGTTCTACACGAAGAACTTATGTTCCTAATCTCTCTTTCTTCCCAATGGCACAAGGGTACTTTTCGTAAGCTGCTGGTTTTCATTAAATTGGATACTCAAAGAACTCGCATCAGGCGAGTAATTCAATGCGGTACAAAGCGAAACCTGACCGTTCCTGGGATAAAATTATGCCGATCGGAATAATAACCTTGCAGCCCTTCCGTGGCAGTGACTCCAAGAATAATATTTTTCTATTTTTCACCGCGGACGAGATGTGGAGCTACTACTTCGTTCACGATGCCCCTATCGCCATGAATCCGGACGCCCGCCCCAAGCCACCATCCATTACACCTTGCTAGAGTTTCAGCGGACTAGTACCATATGAAGCCCTCGGGAGATTTCAGAAATTTCATCCCTTGTTCTCTATTGTTGAAAGAACTTCCCATTGTGGCAATTTATCCAATTTTATAGTTACACCTGGACACTCAGGCTCGAGTGTCTTCGCCAATATTAGCTTCAATTAGAGGATGGCAAGTCAGGGAATATTTACGACATCCTGAAGTGAATTACTGAGACTTGTATACATTTCTAATCTGAGGTTCCAATACGGACTCATGTCTCAATTGAGTATGGTCAATCTTGGTCCAACACGGCAATGTACTCAGCTGCTCCACCCGTGGAAACCTTTCCTCTATGGTAGGTGCCCTATCGGCTCCGCCTCTGCAATGCGGGGTAAGCTTATCATGCTCCTCCTTGGGGTTATTGTTCAGCGACTGGCCCTTGGACATCCCTTGGTGCCCTAGACATAGTGAATCAATAAATATAAGTTCCTGCCACAGTTATGCATTCGGAAGAAATTCTACCTCTCTCCTTCAGATATCACAGAGCAAGGACTCCAGGTATTCCTTCTTTCTGACGAACCACACCTGTTCATAATGAACCACCCTTCTACTAAATCGACAAAACATGACGGCATGCCGCCCGATAATTTCAGCATAGGGCATGGTGTTTTGGAAGATGAACTTGCAATGAAGAATGATGATGATGACGATGCGATTCTTCGGGCAAATGGCCACGAAGCCGCCATGCCTCGTCAATTCGACTGGATCTCGGCACTTGGCCTTGGATTTTCAATCACGAATTCTTGGATTGGGTATTTGGTGAGCCGCACAGTCTACAATGGCCTACTTAGAGATCAACCCATACTAACCTCTGTGATAGAGCTGCTTTGGTCAAGGATTGATTTATGGAGGTCCACAGACATGCATCTTCAGCTTACTAGTCGCGTTCTTCGCCCAGTGCGCTGTCGCTATCGGGCTAGGAGAGCTAGCTTCTGCCTATCCGGTATGGATCCCACCATCGAGAGGAAATCTAAGTTCTAACAAGCAAAAAGTCAAGTGGGGGACAATACCATTTCTGCTATATCCTCAGTCCCGCAAAGACGAGAAATTACGCTGCGTACACTGTTGGTTGGATATCGATGCTTGCCTGGTGGATTGTGACGTATGATAACATTTACCTTCCTTCTCTCACTACCATATCAACTAACACCTGTCAAGATGCTCGGGTATCTCTCTCGGGGCCGCAGTTCTCAACGGTATTGTGGCTTTTTGCTATCCTAGCTATGCTGGAAACCAATGGCAAACATATTGTATATATGTAGCTGTTTCCACAGTGACCAGTAGGTCTTCTCATTCCGAATCTTCAACACAAACTGCTGGTTTTTCACAACTAATCCGTCTAGTGATTCCGGTTTTCTTCTCTGCTAGAATGCATGCTATGGCTCAATTGTCTCTCTATCTTTCATTGGCTGGGTATCTAATATTTTTCATTGTTGCACTCGTAATGCACAAGAGTCGGATGCCGACTTCCTTCTTGGTGGAATCCGGGCTGGGAAACAGTGGTTGGAGTCCGGGTACAGCATGGCTACTCAGTATTAGTAATTCCATGTACGCCTTTGGCGGTATTGATGGAGGTTGGTGCTCTCTGAGACGTCCTGTGGTCAAAGCTAACCCCATCACAAAGTCATCCATATCTCCGAGGAGATGCCCAGGCCAGGAAAACGCATTCCTCAACTCATGATCTTGACTATGCTCATTGGCCTTTTTACTGCATTCTCTCTTTTTGTCGTTCTCATGGTATTTCAAATTGATATGGATGCCGTACGGGCTGCACCACTTCCAAGCCTTGAGTTAATCTATCAAGTGTGGGTTTCCGGCTTAACCGCTCCCCATGGCTTATTTCTAACTCACCTTCTCACAGAACCGGAAGTCGAAACGTCACTCTTGGTCTCTTTATTCTCTTATTCGTGATCTACACTTGTGAGTGATCCTACTACTTCTAAGCCCGAAGACTCGTGCAGTTAACAAAAGGCTCAGCGTGTCTGCCATCTCAGTGGGTGACCGCCGGACGCATTGCATGGGCATTTGCTCGAGATGTAAGTATGATCTTCCCTGGATTTCTTTATAGCAGCTAACAGTACACACAGAACGGGGTCCCTTTCGCGAACTTTTTCTCTCGCATTCATCCCAATTTGCAGTTTCCACTCAATGCAACAATAGCCGCATACATCTTTACTTGTATTTATGGGCTTCTTTATCTGGCATCAACAACAGCCTTCAATTCAATTATCACATCGGCTGTCCTCTTCTTGAACATATCATACACGGTACCTCAAAGCATCTTGCTGGTTCGTGGCCGCAATGTTCTGCCTCGTCGGCCCGTCAATCTTGGCTGGTTGGGGTTGTTTTGCAACATATTTTCGACCCTCTGGATTGTTCTGCTAGGTGTTTTGATTTGTATGCCTCCAAATCTTCCTGTCTCGCTCCAGTCCATGAACTATACCCCTGTCATTTTGGTGGGAGTTTTTGTTATCGTCAACTCAATTTGGCTTTTCTCTGGCAGGGCCTCTTTTGAAGGGCCGCGTATCGATTGGGAGGCGATGAAGCAAGCTGAGCAGGATTGAGCTATACGTTTTTCTGGGATTCTTATACCCCTAGTTTCCGATCAGAATTTAGTTACAATTATGTTTTACTCCCACCAGTGTGGTTCCAGGAGAAAGCTATTGTATGATAGACCCTTCACATGCAGGCGGCTTTTGTTCTGGTCGCATTGGCTATCATGAAGCATTAAACCATTAGTGAGAAGAAATATTGAAATATACGTCTCATAACCGATAAATACCTTGCGTATCCGCAAGGGTAATTGCCACTGAGAGAGATATTATCAAATCAGTCGGGCTCGTCCTATCAGGGTAGTATGGGGAAGGGAGGATTAACTAGAATTGGAAAATCCGTACGCTACTTCCAAGATAACGCGATTACTCCGTACTGGCAGATGATGTTGCTCCACCTAAACGATTCCTCTAAATTACAGTATCCACCGTACCATCCCATGGGACAAAGCTAGTCATGATATGCGGCCCCTTCAACCTAAATAGGCAGATGACGCCGCATTCTAGAGCCAATTTGGCCACGATTCTCCACCTTACTTGTTCTCACCTCCCATACGAACCCCTACATATGAAGATACGTACCATGGGGTGAAGCTTTCATGACTCCGGAGCCACTATCTTTGCCCCATCCCACATTTCCCCGCATTCTTCTCAAGTTTGGCGACCGACCTATATCACATCACGTGGAATGCTATCTCAAACTGAAGTCAAAAATTGCCAAACCTGAAAGCTTCTGGCTTCCACATTCTCGCGCTATCATTTATGCAGTTCTACAAGCATAAATGCTGAAAACTATTTGTGCGCTGAAGTTTTTTAAGTACTGTCGAAAAAATGAAGAGGACAGATCCGGTGTGCGCAACCTGCCGCGAAAAATGTCGGCGCTGTGACCGAACAAGACCTACATGTAGGCGATGTGCTGCCAAAGGGCTGGAATGTAAAGGGTATCCTGAGAAATTCCGGTTCCGCAGCGTGACCTCCACGAGCAAAAAAAGCGGACAAATCCGCGAATCAACAAACTTCAATCATGTCATTCAGTTCCAAGAGGAATCTCCCAATGAGGCCAATTCTTCAGAGGCAATGAATGAGGGCTCGAGAAACGGAACTAGCCCCGAGGCGGATCTACGCGAATCTGTATCTTGGGATCTAGATCCTATGCTTGATTCATTATCTGAGAATAGCAGCCCTGCGTCGCGCCATCCTAGCCACACCTCGGAACTAAATGACTTGCTCATAATGACCCGAACGCAGTCACTCCTAACACACTGTATTTTTCGCTCTCTCAAAAATCTAAATCAATTTCTATACTGACTGCTTAACTTTCAAGACGACCAAGTGATATGTCCCCATCAAATCATGCTCTCCGGGGCCGACACCAACAATCCGTACCGATCATACGTCCTACCGTTGGCGTATGAGCAGCTCGGAGTACTTTACGCGGTGCTCGGTCTTTCCGCTTGTCATAGAGCCCTTACAATCGGAGAGGATGACCTTCGTGAAGTTGCCGATGAATATCGACTCAGGTGCATTAATTGCTTAATACATACCATCCAGAATGACATATCCCCACAATCGCATGAGAATGAAAGAGATGGACTTTTCGCCACAATCCAACTTCTCCTCCTCCACGATGTCAGTACTCCGGGTCTTCAATGTTCCCCCTTTTCTTTGATTCTTCAGAGAACCTCAAGAGCGAGTTTCTGATATTGGATGAAGATATGTGAATCGGGTATCTCAACGCATGGGGCCCATATTACGGGCGCTATGTCAGTTTGTAACCAACTACGACTATCAGAGACTTTAACAGCCAAGGACGAACGGGCTATATTTTTTCTTGGAAATCTAGCATGGTCGGCATTCGAAAATCATTGAGTAAAACATCCCTAACTTCTTAATCAGGCTGGACATAATACGATCATTTTCAGACCCGAAACGGCTTTGCGTCTCATCAGATCTGCGCAGAAAAATCGTTGCTCTTAGCACATCAAAATTTGAGCAGGTAAATGGATGTCCGAGGGAGCTGTTCCTCGTGGTCGGGAATGCTCTAGAGTATGCAAAGGCTCATCAGATGAAGAATATGGATCTTGTCGAATACAAAGAGCTCCTGATGGGTGTATATCTGAGTATAAATTCATGGCAGCTGCTGGATTCGAACCTGCCAGACGATGGGTCCAATTGGGGTGCAGTATACGAAAGCTTCCGACATGCGTTTCTTCTCTATACATCCCGGCTTTTGTCGCCCGAGCAGCCCGCCGAGGTATCAATCATCCGAGAATCAGTGGAAGCTGTATTGGATGCGGTATCCGAGATTCCATCTAGCCTGATCGACTTGGCTATTTTTCCACTCTTCATTGCAGGAACCGATACCCTCTCCTCACATTCACGCCATTACATCTTGTTGAGACTTGATGCCATTAGGTCTATTGCCGGTTTCAGTAATGATCTCCCAAAAATGTTACTGCACAAAGTCTGGGAAACTCGTGCGAATCAGCCAAAATGGGACTCTCGCAATATCTTATGGACCTCGTTTGTAAATTCCCCCTGTCTTGAATTTTGATCATGTCTAATCCTTCAAAGACAGATACGACGGCACGAGGCTCTCAGGACGATTACCTCATTATTTAGTTTGAATCTAAGAATGGAAATTCTACGAAGGTTTCTACGAAGGTTAACCTTCACTCGACCAAAATTTATTGAACCCCAACCAGGATCCAGTTGATGCCATGCTACTTGGAAATGTTTCAGCATGTCGAGCTTGTCTCATAAACGTCACTATTCAGCCATCAAAGCAAATCCAGCCCGAATAGGCCAGCGTCTATATAATCTGGCTCTCCAGTCATTGGAATAGTGGCTTCATGACTAATATAAAAGATAGTCCTACTTAACTATGAATCAACATGGTTTTATTCCTAAAATATTCTCGAGCGGGAAGTGATTAGTAATCCACATAGTTGCGGGGTTCGGCATGTAACCAGACGAGCCTCGGTCAATCGGCGCGGTGGTACTATATACCCTGGCCCGGATGCGAACTTCATCCTAACTTGAACACCTCCCCTCCTGCATCTATCTCCATATACCAAGGAAATCATGTCGGCTGCAGACCAGGTTCAATTGACCAATTTCTCGAATATCTTCTCCCTCGAGGGGAAGGTAGCCGTCGTGACTGGCGGTTCACGCGGGTTGGGACTTCATGCTGCCTCGGGGTAAGTTCTACACTGGATTTAGATGTTCAAAGACACAATACCCACAAAGCAAATGTTTTTACCTGGGATGGACCTAACCTAAATGTTAGTCTCCTACAAGCTGGTTGCTCCAAGGTGTATATCACCTCCCGAAAGAAGGATGCCTGCGACGAAGCTGTCGCGGCGCTTAACGCGTTGCCTTCCAAGCGACCCGGAGCTCAGGCCATCTCTGTTCCTGCCGATAGCTCCCGCATGGAAGATCTCGATAGGCTGGTTGCAGAAATTGGCAAAACAACAGATCATGTCGATATTCTATTCGCCAATGCCGGTGCAACCTGGGGTGAGAAGTTCGATACCCACCCGGAAAAGATGTTCTCCAAGGTGATGGATTTGAATGTCAAGAGCATCTTTTACACAATCCAAAAGTACGTCTCTCCATTTTCCACGTTAATGGTACTGGCCTTTCTAATCTAACACCAACTCGTAGACTTGCTCCTCTCCTCGAAGCAAAGGCAACGCTCGAGGATCCCGCTCGCGTAATTGTCACCGCTTCCGTGGCGGGTATTGGCATTGGAACTGTTGGAGAGAACGCCACGCCAAGCTATTCCGCCTCCAAGGCTGCTGCCATTCACCTGGCAAAGAACCTGGCTGTTGAGCTGGGGCCTCGGCATATCCTGACCAACGCCATTGCGCCGGGCTTCTTCCCCTCGAAGATGGCCAGTGGCTTGATCGAGCTCAAGGGTGGGCTAGAGCAGCTGCAAGAGTACTCACCTAACGGTCGTTTGGGTCGACCCGAGGATATTGCAGGACTAGTCGTGTTTTTGTCTTCGCGTGCTTCAAGTCATTTAAATGGGGCCGTTATTGCAACTGACGGCGGTGCAGTCCTCAAGGGTAGACTTTAGTTAATACCCTGATTGATATGTCGATGATTTATAGGCCTAGCATTGAAATCAACCCACTTTTGGCATAAATTAACAAGCATGGCTTTTGATACCTCATTATAACTGGCAGCGATGCTGAATCACTGCACCAAAGTGCTATTCAAATGACCTGAACCATTATGGTAGTATTTACAAACATAGATCATAAGCTATTTACAATTTTGCGCTGGGAAAGCCGGTTTTTCCCTGCACCGCCCGGTCGACGATCTCCATTGCTTGGAAGAGTTGGTAGTCGTGCTGCTTGGGAGTGACAACCTGAACGCTAAGTGGCGAATCCAGGTACACGCGGCGATCGACAGTCTTCTCGTTCCCTGCGGTCAGATGTTAGTATCTGGCTTCCATGTTAACACATTGATGATATCAGCACTTACATAGTTGTCGATTCGCCTTATCCCAGCTCCCAAGGACGGGTGCGTCCATCTCCCGCCCAAGTTCCAAATCCGACTCAACGAAAGGTCGCACGGGAACAGTACCAGCAGGGTAGTCCAGCAAAACAAACGTGGAGGTGTATCCCACAGCATTGTAGCGATCCATTTGTGGAACTGGATGCGGTGCAATAGGACAGATAATAGCATCGATGCGCCGGCCCTTATTGGATGAAGATAGAGTCCACATCTTCAACATTTCCAATTCGACTTCAGCACGCTGAGCCTGTAGCCGAGCTAGCTGATCAATGGTAAGAGCCTTCCCGCGCTTCATGCGACCCTGTAGCCAAGGTATAAGAGACTCGCCCATGCTCTCGATTTTATCTAGCATGCTCGACCCATCATCGACACCCATAAGGCGACCGGCCAGGCCCTGGCATTTTGGCAAGGCAGCCGGCAGAGGGACATCGACAACTTCGACACCTGGCGTCTGGCGCAGTTGACTTGCTACCTCGTCCAGGATACGAGCAATCGGCGGCAGTGGTGTGACAAGGCCATCCGTTTTCAGGATGCCAATGGTGAAGTTGCGTGGGGGAGTCAGAGATTGGGGTACAGAAAAAGGTTGCCAGGAACCGGGGATGCAATCCTCGCCAAATAATTCAGCCCGAGGAACAATCTCTGCCATCACAGCTCCAAGATCCGCGACCGAGCGGGCCAACGGGCCAGCCACAGGTTGCAGAGCAATTCGGCCTTTGCCCTCTAGTTGGCCGCTCTCCTGGCCACCATATGGAACACGACCGTTACTTGGCTTGAAGCCATATATGCCTTGACACATCGCTGGTACGCGAATGCTGCCACCAATATCTGTGCCGAAGCCGACCATGGACCCTCGCATCGCGAGTAATGCGCCCTCACCTCCAGTACTGCCTCCCGCAGTCCACTGCCGATTTATAGGATTGAGTGTTCGTCCAAAGAGATGGTTGCAACTGTCAAGAGTCCCCAGTGTCTGGGGAATGTTCGTCTTGGCGATGACAATGGCACCGAGAGATTGCAGCAGATCCACAAGCGCTGCATTCTCTGTGGCAGGTTTGAATGCCAAGGCAGATAGCCCAATGCTTGAGTCAACTCCTTTCACGTTGAATGTATCCTTCACGGAAACCGGCAGACCATGCAGGGGTCCGACGGGTTTGCCCGTTTGCCGCAGTGTGTAATCCAATTCTTGTGCGCGACGTAAGGCCCGATCGAATAGTGGTTCGGTGAGACAGCGTGTAAGTTGATGGGCGATGGCTGCCCGCTGTTATTGAACTGGGTCAGCCGATTTGTTTTTCAGAATAAGTGCATTTGTCTCGAATTCTCACCTTGCAGAATGCCCGGGTAACCTCCTCCGACTTCAATCGACCTTCTGTCATCGCAGAAACCAACCCTCGGACATCGTAGTTCTCTGTAATATCCAGTTCCTTTGATGTGAGTATACCGCAAGTGCGAGGTATCTCCATCACGTTCACTCGGCCATATCGCTTTGGGCCTTCGGTAATAGAGTCCGCGGGCGAGAGCATACCCTCAGGGATGAGTTGGGTAGGGAGTTGCCATTCGGAGGGGATGGAGGCAGCCAATTCGCTTTGCTTGCGCTGAGCGATTGCCACGTAAGGGGGCTGTTGAGATGCCATGATCGCTGAGGGCGAAAGTGAAGAGTGAAAGTTAAAGGTTGCGGAATGCAACTTTGAAATAACACTGGCGGATGCGGGGAGTGCGGAGAAGACCAGCCTCGGCCCAGACGGAACTGCCGATTGGATTGAAAACGCCCATCTTTGCGGGACTCGGACCCTTTGAACCTGCTTATCATAGGCTCATGGAAAATTTGCATATAGAGTGGTGGTTAAAAGAGGTCTCTCTCTTTTTACTTCTACTATTTTTTGAATAAAGAAAAGGCTTGAGGAAGGAAACCGGATATCAAAGGGTAGGAGAGTTTTACTTGTTTTGCGACTTTCATCATTTACAGATATTTAAAACCGAGATACATCCCGTCCAAACAATCTGTTTAATGTCCACCTGAATGCCACTCGGATCTTGTTGCGCCAACTGATGCTCATGGTGATGTACGCAGCGTTCCAAACTAACCGAGCCATCCGCCCGGTGATACCTTCGGGGAGATAACTTTTGCGCTTGTTGACATCGTGCATATCGTGGGGGATCTGCATCAATGCCTTCTCGCTTCCGATGTAAGCTAGTGTTCCCATGTTGCGGAATGAAAAGGGGGACGTGTGAGACAGGTCGTCCTTATTCATATGGGACGCGAGCCATTTGGCTTCTTGGAATGTTGCTTGAGCGGTTGCTGGGGGTGCACCAGTCTCGATCATACAATTATCCCCCAGGGCAAAGACATCATTCAATACTGCCGTATCACCGGCGTCGTTTTGTAGTTGAACCCGCAGATGGCCATCGACGAGCAGTGCCCCCGTCTTTGGGACTTTCTTGAATTCCCAAGATTGCTCGGCAGACGGCGCGCCGGAGCTTTGGTCCATATTGAACACGGAGTTCTCGGGAAACTCATTCACTTCATTCAGTGACTGGCTCACAAATTTGGTCATGGCATTGCCTGTTGTCCACACGCACATGCCGACGCCAACCTCTCCTTCCTCCTCGGTGGTGAGGGTCAAGCAGCGCTTGGGATCCATTTCGTAAGGCGGAGGCGCACCGGGTGGACCCCAGCGTAAGCCCTTCACATGATGAGAGGTCTTTATGTCAATTCCTTCACTTCTCATCGTCTTCATCGCATACCGAGAAAGCGATTCATCGAACGTAGACAGTACCTTCGGCGCAACGTCATAGAGGCTGAGCTTCGGAAGCCCTTGGAGGCCCGGGTAGAGCGCGATCATATCCTTGTAGATGAAGTCACGAAGTGAAGCTGTGAGCTCGGTGCCAGTTGGACCGGCACCAACAATGGCAAAATGAAGCAGCCACTTTTTCATATCCGTTGTTGTCGTCGGCAAGACAGCTAGCTCGAAACATTCGCGTACACGGCGCTTCACCCGTTTGGCATCGCCAATATCCTTGAAGAACATTGCATTCTGTCGGACTCCCGGCGTACCAAAAGTCCGACTCACCGCACCCACGGCGATGACCAGTTTATCATATGGAACTTCAAATGTTTCGCCTTTTTCCCACAGCCGGCGCAATTGTATCGGCTGCTTGTTGCTGGCCTCCGGGCCCTCCTCGGTTTCCCTTTCATCTTCGTGGGTGCGTGGCGATTCTGTGACACCACTTTTCACCACTGTTGCTTCACATAGTATAGTTTTCTTCTTGAGATCGACGGATCGAGCTGCGGCTTGGATGAAATCGACCTTGGCGCCAGGGTCTCGTACCGGTTCGACGATGTTGGAGAAATCTAATGATCCGCTGGCCGTGTCTGTAAGGAGAGGAGTAAAAACGAAGTATGAACGAGGCGAGACGATAATTGGCGAGAAGTTTTTGGGTGATAGCCGACGTGACATGGTATATCCGCCCCATCCGGATCCAAGAATGACAACGCGCTCTTTCTCGTGATCGGACTGATTACCAGCATCGGAGTGTTCAACTTGTGTCGCGAAACATCTTTCGAGGATTTTGCGTTCAGTCGACCCAAAATTGTGTGACTTGTGAGGCCTGCACAGAAGAGTATGCTGGGGAGAAACAACGCCAGGCCTGGTCATGGCGCGCATGGCGCCCAATCGAAAGGGCATGGTTACTGAATATGTTGGCTGTCAATTGAAATCACAGCTACATGGTGAGTCAGGATCCCAGGGAGTTGCCAGAGTATTAAAGCCCAGGGAACAATTTACTGGTTATAGAGTTCCGCTTACACATGGATGACTTCATGAAGGAAGGAGTCGGATCGGGACCGCAAACAAACCCTTCCGTGATGCTCCACCACAACCCACTCCATCTCGGATTCTCGTGCTCCCGTGGCCATTTTATGGAGGTGTAGTTTTCTTTGATACCTCAAGGGGAATTACGGAACCCTTCGGGGCCATCGGTGAAGTGCGGGCTGCACGTGCCACTAGAGTCGATCGGGAGAATCAGGAGCTCTGAGCAGAGTATTGATTCTTCACATGGCAGGCTGGTATTCTCAGCTGATCAAAAATAAATCTATGAAAATTGAAGGAAAGGAGGAATTGAAATGAGGGAGGGGCATTGTTCAAATACAGCATCGCAGGGAGTCATGTGATGTCGATGCATGCCAGTTTGCAGATTAATTGGCATGCTCCACCATCAGACCACCCCTATAAGCCTATCAGGTTGAAGCATGCCAGGTGTGTACTTGCATACTATGACTGTACAAGTATCAAAATGCATTTGAACATTGCTAAATGTCAGATTTGAATCGAATAGCATTTTCACCGCTCTTTCATGACAGTTTGCCTAAGCGTTGATTGAACCTAAAACCTGAATAGGTTAAGGCTGATGTTTCCAGGTTTGGGGCTTTGCTGACGGTACTCCGTAGTGATTCCAAATCATCCGCTTGGGCGGGGGCTTGGCAGCATCAGCCTCCCATCTCAGCCCCAGGAAACCAAAAACGGGAACGAGTCCATGGGAACAGTATTTCAAATTAAGTTGAGTTATAATTTATAAATCCTCGAGCGTCCTTGGGTCAATGAGACCCAATTTCTTCAAGTCATCTGCAAACCTCTTGGAAAGACGCTGTTTGTGAAGATACGAGATACGAAGATCTCCAGTGCGGGTGGCGGCAACATGACAGACTTCAGACTTCGGAGAGCACACGCAAAATCTAGGGGTGGCTGCCTCAGATGCAAGCAGCAAAGAAAGAAGGCAAGCTGAATCTCACAAATAATGTGTTCATCAAATGTTCTAACCAATTCCCACAGTGTGACGAGGCGAAACCAAATTGCTCAAGATGCGCCAAAAAAGAATATACTTGCCAATATCAATACCTGAACAATAGTCCAAGAACATCGGAAGACCATGAGTTGGATGGTGTGTCAGCTCCCAAGCTACTATACCCTTGCTCTCCGGATCCCTGTGTTGCTGGGCCCTTTGCGATTTCGAGCGATCATCTTTCGGTCCCTGGATCTTCGCCCCATGGTTCTTCCCCAACCTCATTGTCCTCTTCATCTCCAAGTTTCAACAAGAATGGAAAGGTGATTCCAATGGGCTCAGAATCGCCTGGTAACCTCGATGCGACAGAGCTCAGCCTCCTCAGCCGCTATCTTGCACACACAAGCCGAACTATTCCTTTCGATGATCTCGATCTCTACGCCCTTTCTGTGGGAATACCGAATCTTGCTTTCAATAGCAAGCCTGTGATGTCATCTTTGATAGCCTTGGCAGCAGCTTGCAAATCCCATAATATCGTTAACACAACGCAGACTCCTTTGGCGGACCAGACCGTCATGGAGGTTCAACGACTTCTTGAGCTTGCTGAAAACCATCACAGGGCATCACTCCAGTATATACAAGAGGCAGTTTCAAGCTCGAGTTGGTATGACAACGTCCTTGCAAACGCGGCATTGATGGTACTATACGCTTCTGCGAGCCACTCTATTCGAGTTCGACTTGCCGCCATTGCAAGACGAAATGGGAAAGAATTGCCCAATGATGTGCTTCCGCAACACTCGCAATGGATTACATTTACCCGTGCCGCTCACACAGCTGCTAGCGCAGTTCTCAGTGGGCTTTTAAATGCAGATATGAATCGAAATGTCACCATCAGTCCAACCGTATTTACATCGCCAGACCCGTTATCAACTATCTTGACACCGCAGAGTGGCCCTTCCGAAAATACAAAAAGGCTATTCATTCCTTTAGTTACATCTACATACGTTCGAGCTCTTGAATCGCTGCGCAGCAAAGTGGAGTCCGTAGCAGATTCTTTACAGAGTCAAGAAGGTCTCAGACTTCACAATCTAGATCTCGACGCTTGCTTGAACACTCTATCAACACTCGAAAAGTGCGCATTTTCTGCTTTATCAGGAGGAAATATCAAAAATAAATCAAATAAATTCAACGATACACCCACCATATCTGGTGAATATTCTCGAGTCTCGCCTTGGGTTGCAAATTACATGCTCAGTGTCACCTCAATGACAGCCCCAAAGGCACTCCGACGAACAATCATGTCCTTCTTGAATGAAGCACCGACCGAGTATCTCAATCTTGTTCAGTCGGTGCTCGATTCATCGTCTGTTGAGTCCTACACTGGGGATTGGGTGGCACGTGGTTCGCCCGAGGGTGAAATGCAGCCTCTCGATACAACACATCTCCTAGCCATGGACATATTCGCCCACTGGCTAGTTCTAGTCATGTTATTGGATGGTGTATGGTGGATTGGCGGTATTGGCCGATGGGAACTTGGCCAGATTGTGTCATTGATGAAAACTCAGGAACTGCACAATCAGTCTCCGGATACAAAGGAAACGTGGTGGCCGGAGAGCATGTACTTAGTCAATATGGAGTTGATGCCGGATACATAGAGCTACCAAAAAGATTTTGATGCTAATCTCATGTAGTTGATTCACTAGTATAACATAGAATAGTGAACACGAAGTTGTTCTAAATTATCTACGGATATGTCCGAGTTACGGTGCAGATGAAACACGTCCCGAGGAGAGGTCCTTATTACAACTCCAAGTTATTTGAACCTTGGAACTATTGACAATAATCAAAAATGCGACACATAAAATTCATGCTGTTTACTACTTCTCTCCAATCTAACTACTAATTTCTCCACATAAAATCTATCGCACCAATACCACTATATCTACTCCTTCCACGGTACTCCAAATCATGCAGCAGTAGGGACCTCATAGGACCACTGCGGCTTTCCCGCCCATAAGGCAAAGGAATTGGCAGTGAGCTGATAATATTCCTGGGGCATCAAACTTTCCAGATTGGATCTGGCACAGCCAGACCTGGCCAAAGGCTGGCTAGCGAATCGATCCTCGATCCACTGCAACCATTTTTGTTTGCCGGCATTGATGACACCGAAGTGATTCGCTTTCGGAATGTTCAGAAACTCCAGGTCATTCGGGTGATTTTTGCAAGTCTTATCCACTGTATTCTTCGTCATGTTATATGTCACGACAGGATCATCCGTTCCCTGTAAAACAAGCATCGGTCCCTTGAAATTCATATTTCCAGGGTTGGCAAGCTTCCCAAAGGCCTGAACAGACCAGGTCTCTTTCCAATCAGGCCGGACTATCTCTTCTTCTGGACTCAACAAATAACTTGTCACTATCTGCGATCCCTCAACTTGGTTCGAAAGCTTAGTTCTTCTGGTTCCAAGCGGTGTCAGCCAGTCGGTGAGGTTGAAAGTCGGGAAGATCTGGTCGAGATCTTTGCCAATCCACGCCAAAAAGGGCCCAATTCCAGCATTCAGTGAAAAGATATCGGTAGGTGGAGCCATAGCTACAGTACCAAGATGATGTTTTACAACATCGTGGAACTTGTGATTCTTTCTAGCCAGGATTTCTGACAGGGTCCAGGCAACAGCGCCACCTTGACTGTGACCTAAAACCACAAAGTCATCTGAAAGCTTTTTGGGGAATGACTCCTGGGCCGCTCTAAGAGCGTTAAGTGCGTCACTAGCACCGGCCTCGGAAGCAAAATATTGGTGTGGAATGAAGGTCCCGTCCCAAGAAGTGCTAACCCCGAGACCGGCATAATCCGGAGCCACAACAGCGTAGCCAGCTTCCGCCAGAGTAAACGGTACAAAATCTTCGTAGAAAAGGCCACGATGTGTTGAGGGAGCTCCATCAGCATAGAAGCCAGAGGTTCCATGTGTCCATAGAACAACTGGTGCAGATGAAGCCGAAGCGTTACGGCCGCCTCTGAAACTCTTTGGGTGGTGTGGCCAAAGGATGTAGGCCGAAGCAGGGATCAAGGTGCCATTGAGATTGGTGGTACTGTATATGAAACGAGACATAGCGGTCTTTGGGGGTATGGAGAAGGAAGAAGGATCGGTGAACTTTTGAAGCTTGATTGTTCTTCCGGACTCTGTGGGCCATTGATCTTTAGGCAAATTCTGGATATCATAGAATTCATCCTGATGTGCCCCGCCATTGGCAAGCTGGGACCTATCAAAATTGATGATGGTGTTGATTATAGCACCATAATCGGTTGTCAGGTTGCCCAACTTGAGCTGCTCAGCGCTAAGCTCGAAGCTGGAGTTCCATCCTGTTGAATGTATGGCTGGAAGCGAAACTGTATCTTGAGCCACGGCTAGCTTCAATGCAAAGGCCGAGATGGCGAGTCTTTGGAGGCATATCATCATCGTTAAATAGGTGGTGCTTGGCCACTGTCTTGAGGTATAGTGTGGTAGGAATTTTCTGTCTCTCTTAGAACAGCTTGGTCGCGGTACCCGGGGATTTATACTCACTCATCTTGCGCCGTCGCTAAATGGAGTACGACGGATGATGCTCTTTTAGCGGTAGTCACACTTGGTCAAGGCATGGAGTTTGAAGCCAAGCGTGTCGTGGTCGTTGACCCTATACTCCAAAACACGATACTTTAGAAGAATTTGCACACGCTGATGGGAACCGGGCATAGAACCGATGGCTTAGATCCATTTGGAAATACGCTCATAATGAGTAGCGGTAGGGATGGGCGCAGGTATGCCGAAACGGAATCGCTGATTGTAAGGTAGCTCATTAATTCCCACAGAAGTCGTATTATAAATACGCTCGAGCCAAGCCTCCCCCACAATACGACTGCTAATACGACATCCGCTCAGGCATTCCGCTGGTACACATAGCCCGCCCTGGTATCCACTTCTGACCCGCTAGGAAGTAGCTTAACTCTCTGTATGGTTTGAAGTGTTGGTCAGCCCTCTGTTCATCACTTATTTGTCATTGAAGTTGCTTCTCATTGAATCTAAACCCCAATCTGATGTTCTTGGCAATAGCAATGTGAGCTGCGGAGTAACCTCCAACATACTCTCTTAGTAAAAATCCCATGTTTCTACCCTATCATAACGTTTCACCATTTTCAACCCTACTTAAAACCTACATCCATCGCATGGACCAAGTCTCTTGGCAAAGCTGAAATGATGGCTGAGCTTCATAAACGCAAAACGACCATGCCAAGCACTCCGCAAATGAGGCTCAGACTTTCATCGAGCTGAACAATATTTGGAATACTATACAACTCTGTCTCATTTTGAACTATGATAGATGGTCGCTTGAGGTATATAAGAGTCCTGACCACCACCATCATCATCCGGTCATTCAATCAACAGAATCTTCAGTCAAGCAAAACAACACCATCCTCACTATTATCATCTCTTCCTGATCTTCGCTCCGAACTTTATCTCTAATCAACATGATTCTCCCCAATTCCGCTCTTCGCTCTGCCCTTGTTGTTGCACTGGTTACTGCACTTCCGGCGAATGCGGCGCCGACACTTGTGTCCCAACGCTCAACGCCCGAACTCAGCTTGCCAGCTCAGCTACAACTTGCAGACACGTAAGCATTCTGAAGTTCTGATTCAGTGAAATGAAGCTAAATTGCTTAACCAGAACTGTCGAGCGTTATCAACTCCTTCCAAAGGATGAAGACTTTGTCTACGATTTTAGCAAGAACCCAGATCTCCCCTTCGCCAATCGTAAGAGCTTTCCAGCTCTAACCGGTTATGGAACCTCATTTAGTCTCTCTGCTCTTCCAGGTAATTCAGCTATCTTACTTCTCATAATTATTAATACTGATTATTTGATCAGCATGCAGCATGAGCTTCGTTCACCTTCACCCTCGTGCTACCGAGCTTTTTGCTCTTACGTCTGGCCGTGTTCTCACAGAAATGGTGCCCGAGGGAAACATTCTTGATTCTGATAAGAAGCAACGAGTCATCCGCACCGAGCTCCACCCCGGAATGATGACCATCTTTCCGGCTGGTTCGTTCCACACGCAGGTGAACCCAGACTGTGAGCCCGCCAACTTCACGGCAGCACTCACAGCTGAGGACTTTGGAATCTCCATGGTCGCAGACCAAACATTCTCTTTCACTGATGACGTGATTGCCCGTACATTTGGTCAAAGCATTTCTGGGAAGGATATTGATCGTGTAAAAAATGCTATCCCAGGTGCTACGCTTATCAGGGTTGAGGAATGCCTGAGTAAATGTGGCATTCAGAAACGTCAGGTTTGATCGATATCAAGGCGACCTTACTATCATCAGTTAGAGGAAACTGAACTCCTTTGCGCGCTTTTTGGTTCTATTTTGTCTTATGATTTCTTTTCGGGGGCTGCAGAGTATTACAATAGAAATAGAAGAGTTTATCGAAACACCTGATACCAGACTATCCTATTATCGAAATGCAGGATCAATAACTGTACATTCATGGAATACCTCTCCATAGTCGCCACAACTGTGGCGTTCTGTGGCGCACGCGTAATCAATGTGGGGGTGAGTCATCCGCTCGGAGTTAAGGTCGTCCCGATTCAAGCAGATCGCCCGAGCTGCCGTCGGGCTTTTGCCTCCCCGAGCTGCGTTTGTCGTCTAATCCTTCTAGTAGCTTCGCGAAGCTCACGGTGAATTACTCACATCTCGGACTCAACATCTCCGAGAACGAATCAGATCACTCCTTGGCCAAGGCAGCATGGTTGTACGTAGACCTATACCCGCGGTGGCTGTCTGTGGGGGGTGACGAGGACTGCAGCTGCCTGAAGATGGATGAAAGTATATAAAGAACTTGATTTTCGAATGGATTTTTGAATTATCAGATTATCCTACAATCTATCACAATACCCCTACTTTTTCTTTCTCAATACACCACTCCTTTAGATAAGAACTTCAACTTGTCTATACTTCTCCACTGGCATCCAATATGGCCAATATCTACTATCTGAACAATCCACCCAATCCCCTTTGGGATTTTATGGGCACTTCACTCGAGGACCATCCCTTCTTTGCTCCTCGTGGTCATCATCCTCACCCTCATCACCACAGTGACCACCACCGCCGCGGCCCATTCTGGGGATGGGCTGCCCAGCCTCAGAACGAACCCACTCGCGAGCCCGAAGCAAACCAGACTCCAGCACAGGAGTCCGATCCAACCCCAGGTCCTTCTACCGAGTCAGAGAAGCGCAGCACGGAGAAAGAAGCCACATCCTCCGGGTCCGATACTGAAACCTTTGGCCACTACGGTCGTTGCGGCGGTAAGAACAAGGGACGCGGTGGAAAAGGAAGACATGGTGGCCATGGCCATCATCACAAAGGTTTCCATGGCCCTCCTCCCGGTCCATATGGACACCCAGGCCATCACGGCCCCTTCGGTCATCCCTTCTGGGCAGCTGGTCGTGGTCGCGGCCCTCGTCCCCACGGATGTCGCGGCGGTCGAGGAAGACACCACGGTGGAAATCCTCGATCCAATGCCGGGCCCCAGGGTCCAGGCTTCGACTTCTTGCGTGGACTAGCAGAGCAGTTTGGCTTCCCGATCAACGAGCAAGCTGCCGAAGGTGCCGACTTTACGCCTCCCGTTGATGTCTTTGATACTCCCGCCAATTACATCGTGCATGTCTCTCTTCCCGGTGCGAAGAAAAACGACTTGAGCATCGACTATGATGCTGATGAGTCTGTTCTCCGCCTTGCAGGAGTTATCTATCGTCCCGGCATGACCGAAGACTTGCACGAGGCTCTTGTTATGGAGGAGCGAGCCCGCCAAGTCGGCGTCTTTGAACGCGAAGTCCGTTTGGGAAGTCGAGAGGCCCCGGCTGATATTTCTGTCGACGAAATTTCGGCAAAGCTCGAGGAGGGTGTCTTGGTTGTTACCTTGCCGAAGATTGTTCGTCAGCCTGAGCCCAAGAAGAAGGTTGTCGTTGAAGATGGCAATTCCTTGAATGAGAAGAGCCCTGCCTACACCTCCGAGCAAGCGAGTGTGACGATGACCCCCACTGAGTCCGAGGACGAAAGCGACGAAGATGAGGGCGAGACGAAGGAGTATGTGAAGATCCCCGTGGAGTAAGCGAGGATGATTTGGTCTGTCAATTTGGAGGATAATAATGGGAATTTTGGCGTTAGGTCTCTGAAATTTTGCGGTTGATTTAGTTGCTTGATTTAAACAAGATTGAATCCCACCCCTGAATAGGGATGCACACCATAATAATTTTTCTCTCTTTCATTCGTACTGCAGTAGATGATTGTAAGCTCCAACTCACATAATTCCATGACATTACTTACCTCTATGTGGCCTTGTAGTTCGTGATCATGCCTGCCATTGTCATTTTCCAAATACCCATCGCTTTGGCCACACCAACCACTCCCGAAATCCCGGGTGCATATTCTTCTCTATGTCTCCCAACAGCTGACGACCCATGTCATCGATATACCAAAATTTGTCGATTAATTTAAGTAGCACGCAGTAGTGAGCAAGAAGAACCAGCGCCACAGGTTGGTGTGATTTCAGATCGTCATGATATCGCTTTGTAAGTGGGTATGCCCACATGTAAACCATACCAGCTTCCAGATGTGGACCGGCGAGTTCAATTTGACGTGCACATACTTTGAAAAAGTTCAAAGCAGTTTGATAATCCTTCGGTGGTCCGGAATGATCCTGAGTAGTAGCTAGCGTCGGCGAGTTGGTGACATGGGTCTCCGGAAATAGATATTCATCGATAAAGCTCTGAAGGCTGGATACCTGGTCCCATATATCCGGGGGAAGTAATGACTGTGAGACAGTAGCAGGGCTGTTCATCAAAGTTAGCTATGCCGGAGCAGAACTTAAAAAGGTATCGATATTCGACGTGGTGAATTAAAATCTCACCTCGGAATCAGCATCTCATCCTCTAGAAATATCGAATTCACAAGAGGCGCAAGCTGTGTCTTCCGCAGAGATCTCAAGAACGACTGCATAATCTCTTGAAAACCCCTGATGCTTGCGAATAATTCAACCATATTATGAATTGGATCGGGCCAACGGTCAACACCCAGTCTGATCGGTACGACTGAGAGGTGCACCGAGATCATGGAGGCGAAACAGAACACCGGCTGCCAGTTTTCCGGATCAACTGGGGAAGCAACGAGTTCTCTAAATTCTTTCAAGCCTACCGCTAGATGATGGGCACCCGCTTTGACGTACTTCACCTTCTGTGCAGGGTAGAGATAAGCTTTATGCAGGGCTGCAATTGCCAAAATACCGTGCATCACATATCTGTTGGAGTAGCCCTCCATGGGAAAAACAACTCGCCAGACGTGACGAGCATCTTCTCGTCCAGTCATAGTGCTACATGTCACCGAACAATAGTGATGCATTAATTCCAGGTCAAGTCCCCAGTCTTCTGCATGTTGCGCGGAAGTTCCGGTTGTACTGGGAAAGACACCTATGATATCCCATCGATCTTCCGAGTCGAGTGCAATATCCGCGGATGTTATACCCCAGGGAAATTCGCCTCTGTCACCTCTATAGCTAGGCGTATTCGACATTGCCTGTGACGGGGGGTAGATATGCGACTGAAAATGGGGCTGGGATTGAGTTGCCGGGGAAGCACTTGAGGCTGGAGTGTCCGCGTGTCCCTCCATCGGTCCGGCATAGCTACACGGAATTCCATGTTTGGAACAGTTGGTACAAGGATACCGCTCATCGCACTATATAGAAGGTTAACTCGGGGCTCGGGGGGCCAAGTGAAATGCAGCGAGAATAAAAACCTTCAATCGCCGCGTCTTGCATTCAGGACAGCCATTACGGGACTTTCGATGCGACCTACGCGGGCCCATTCTCGAATCTGATTAGTAGCAGAATATCGCTTATAGCAGCCGGACCCGGGCTCGAAGCGAGGGGAAACGAGTGCAAGATAAATGAATTCGAGTTCGAATACGGATGCGGATACGGATTCGAACTCGCGGATACGCGGCTCCACTTGGACCGTTAGTTCGATCGCAAGATGCCGATGCCCGCTGTCAACACCATTTGAAGAGTTTTCTGCCTGGAGAAAATACTATTTTAAGGTCCTTTTGTCTGGATAAATGGAATTTAACCTTAATTCGAAAGTTCCCTTATCCAGATCAAGTTAAATGGCCGTGGGATTCGCACAATATTAAAGCCGCCGCCTAGTTGTGGTGGATCCAGGTCTTCGATCCCAGAACTTGGCGCGCTTGGAAGACTGGGGCTATGGCTATAGAAATAGGTAATAATTTATGAATTGTTTCTCGGGGCGCATAAAACCCCCGGTTTACCCCTCAGATCTCATCTTTATCATTATCATCAAAAAAAAAATAAGTGCTCAACCGTGAAAATGTATGCCGGCAATCTTTACGGCTATACACCCACTCTCGCTGGAGGTGTCATCTTCACCCTCCTCTTCCTCGCAACAACCGGCTTCCATATATTCCAGCTTACCAAGGCGAGATGTTGGTACTTTATCCCCTTTGTGATAGGAGGTATCTGTAAGTGATTCCCTTCCAACAATGACTTGGAATTGTTTCCAACTCTTCGCTCTCTTGGCTTTGTCAAAAAGAGGAAACTTAACTAGAAACGCCGACGCTGACACAATTCAATAGTCCAAGTGATAGGATACATCTGTCGACTTGTCGCACGAAATAGTCTCGACTCCGTTACCCTCTACGCCCTCCAATCCGTCCTCATCCTCCTCGCACCCCCTCTCTATGCCGCATCAATTTACATGGTCCTCGGCCGAACAGTCACCTATCTCCAAGCCGAGCCTCTCAGCCTGGTCCGAGTAAAATGGATGACCAAGATCTTCGTCGCAGGCGACGTATTCTCATTCTTAATGCAATCAGCCGGTGGAGGCATGATGGCCCTCAAGGACACCCACACACGCGAAACGGGATCCAACATCGTGATCGGCGGCCTGGTCATCCAGCTCTTATTCTTTGGCTTTTTCGTCGTCACGGCGGCGGTCTTCCATATTCGTATCAATCGCCAGCCGACATCCAAGTCTCAGTCGGATCGGGATATTACTCGCTCGCAGGGCTGGAGGCAACGGAATTGGGTCACTGTGTTGTTGGCTCTGTACGTTGTTAGTATCCTTATTCTCATTCGGTGCATTTTCCGCTTGATTGAATATAAGGGTGGTTTTAATGGGTATCTCATGACCCATGAGGTATATATGTACATCTTTGATGCGGTTTTGATGTTCATCGCTATGGCTGTGATGAATGTCTACCATCCTGCCGTAATTCTGGGAGATGGTAAGGCTGGGAGACTGCATTCGGCTTATTCGGAGGAAGTCCAGATGTATAGTGGATGATTATTATGTCCGGCCTCGGGAGTCTTTTTCAATTTCTCATATATCTATGCGGTTTTTCATTATATTTCTACTAGCATACTAGACGGGAAATCCATCCCTTTTTTCACTTCCCTTCCAACTATACGGGCGTGGCCCAACCGAATCAAATCAAATCAAAAGAAAAGAAAGTGACAAATTTTCGTCGTATCTCATAACATCATGTATAGGGCCTGTAGTCCACGCTCCTCCGTACCTCAAAGCTTTTCCGAATAGTTCCATTCGGCATTCCAGTATAAATATCAGGTCGTCTGGAGGCACTAGTACCACGCGTGGATACAGGCAACAAGCTAGGCGCGTAATCAAGTTCTCCACTTCGACGGGTCCGCGCAATACTGAGGATCTTTTCAATTTCCAGCGCCTGCAGTTGCCCATCGCCACGATCAGCGGGTGGTTTCGGCTTCTTTTTTCGAAGAGAGAGCCAATTCCAACCGTGCTTACTGCCCATACGAAAGAAGTCTCCGATATCATCAACAGTAAGTGCAACCCAAATAAGCGGGATGGAAATGGCGAAACCAATTCCAAACGTGTATTTCGCGACATAGTTGAGATTCAGATTTTCGAATTGCTTCAAGTTGATGGTGAAGATGGACGCGATGAATGATAATGGTAAGAAGATAATGGTGACAATTGTGAAAACCATAATTGTCTTGCTCTGGCGGGTGGTACCGGCTGCTTGGTCACGGGCAAAGCGGGCTTCGAATGCGTTGGCATGTTTCTGCTTCAGGTCTAGCAGGTCTGTGATGGAATGGTAAATGCGCTCGGCTTGTTTGTCCATGCGATCGAGATCTTTCAGATGCATGTCAATCATGCGTTGCTGGTCCTTGAACCGTTTTTTCACATCGTACTGAGAGCGGTGCTGCCCATGGTATATCTCGCAGATGACTTCCTGGAAGTCTGATAGGACATGTTTCTGGTGCTCTAGAACAGTGCGGATCATGTTCAGCTCATCACGGATATCTTTTGTCTCTGCCAGAAGGTCGGTCTCTTCGCCGATATCTAACAGCCTGTCAACGAAAAGTGGCTGTCCGTCATCGTAGTAGTCCTGGTCGATGCAATCTTCGTCATCTTCTTGAAACCTGTCGGCCGACTTTTCAGTGAAGGGGTTTAGCTTGCGATGGCTTTTCAGCCAGTAGGATGCCTGAGCAGAGGCATGATTGAAGCGGTTGAAGAGAAGAGTCTCTTTGTCGGTTGCTATACCGATGGAAGATTCAAACATGTCCAAGAATTGATACTCGTCGTCTCCTAAACGGTGGCGGTCGAATACTCCGGAGCATCGGTTGGTAATGGTGATGGCAAGGTCGTAGACCGATTTGACGGGTTCGCGGGTTTTGGAATTAATGTCTTCAATGATTCCATCGAGAACATTCAACGGGTCATTCTTTGGCTGATCCCATCGCTGGGGGAAACTGGTAACAATCAGATTTGTTCCCAAGATCCACATCCATAGCTGATCAACCATGAAGATTTTTGGATCCGTCTCTGGGCCTTCTCGGCCAGGCCCTTTGGTTTGATATCGATATACCACTTGGTCTTGGTCACGACTCTGAGTATCGATATTTGGATAGAAAAACTGGTCCAGTGTTCGACGGACATGGAGGGAAGTTGTCGATGATGAGAGGTGCGCATCGATCAGCATTTCATCACGGGTCCGAGTCCTTCTCAACGCGCGTGGCTGAAGATTCAGCAGCTGCGCACGCTGAATGGCTTCGAGCATTCTTTCTCGCCGCTCGGCGGTCTCAAAGTGCAGATATGGCATGAACACGTTGACATTGCAGGCAGGAATGGTACCTTGGTGATCTCTGCATAGTGATGATGCGATGAGAGATGAGCGCGCTTGTTTATCGCTCGGCCCCCACGGTGACTTGCTCTTTGATTCGTTCTTGGGAGTACCAGGGTTGCTGTTCGTCTTGCTGGTTTTGTTCTTCTTGGCCTTTTTGCCTGGAGTGGCCTCGTCGGGATGAGAATCAGAACGGTCAGATTTGCCATTTGACGCCTTTTGCTTTCGGAGAATGGAGCTGTTGTCTGCAATGCTCGATTGTCCGGCATCAGAGTGTTCTTCTTGCTTTTCTTCTTCCCTCCGACGGAACACCGTACGGGGTGTATTATGACACAACGGCCGCATAAAGTGCGAGTGGATTTTCTGGCCTCGATGTTGATAATTAAAGGATTTCTCTAATCCTTTGAAGCCATCCACATCGTGTGCACCCTCCTCGATGAAACTTTTCGTGAGCAAAGCCTCTACCCAAGCCATGTTGTTTGCTGGCAGATGAATCCAACGAAAATCCGTGGCTCGACTATCAGCCGGTATCGTCGTCACTGCTTGCTTGCGCGGGTTCTCAGAATCTCGTCCGTAGAGCAAATTATACACCGACATGCGCTTAACGCGATTTTCGTTGTGGAAGTTTCCGAAGTCGACAACTGTCGCATCAAATGCGGCGCTCGCATCTCGTACATCCTCCGAGAGGGACTCGACATTATTGAACGGCGCCAAGAGAAGAACAATATCCCTTCTTTTACACTGCGCTGCACGCAGAAACGGAGTACTGCCAAAAGTATCGCGAACCCGCCTTTTCAAGTCCGGGCGTTCCAGCAGGCATTCTACAACTTCGCGATGACCACCTTGAGCAGCAAGATGAAGCGGCGTCACTCCATTTAGAAGCTGGCTATTGATGTGTGCCTTTTCACGCAAGAGAATCTGCACGATTTCCACGCAACCCTTGTCGCAAGCATTATGAAGCGGCGTCCAACCACCATCACTACAAGCGTTGACAGATGCCTCATGTTGCAAGAGTAGCTGCACGATATCCACGCGGTCATGCGCAGTCGCAATATGCAGAGCGGTCTTCCCACGTAGCTCGGTCGCATCAATCTCGGCTTTAGGACCATCTGGTCTTGTCAGGAGTAACTGCGCCAGACCCCAATTGCCCGTCGCGCAAGCCCAATGCAACGGTGTCCGACCCAGTTCATCCTGGCCGTCCACGCCGTCAATCTGACAATCCGTGCGCAATAACAGCGAAATGATCTCATTGTTCCAGCCCCACTGCTGCTCTTTATCGGCTGCTAGATTGTGCAAGACGTTGCGCTTGCGGTGGTCGCGCGCATTCACATTCGCGCCTCGCATAATCAACAGCTGCAGCACATCCGCGTGGTTCTTCCAAGCAGCCGTCATCAGCGCCGTACGCCCCTCTTTATCCGTACTATCAGACGAAGCGCCATGGTCGAGAAGGAGTCGCACGATCTGGTAGTGATCACGCTCGACGGCGCGGAGGAGCGGCGAAAGTCGGTTCCCCGCGACATCGGTTTTGGCACCACATTGCAGGAGGAATTCTGTCGCTTTGACGCAGCCTCGTTCGGCGCTGCGCATCACTGCGATCCGCAGGAAGTTCTCATTGAATTGACCATATTCCTTGGCGAGGCCGATGACCTTTTGTAGTGAGTTGACGTCGTCGTGCTCCGCGGCCCGCAGTAGACGCGGCTCCAGCCTCTCGTGGCCGTCGCTTGTCATGCTGGATGACCGAGGCATGGTAGTGGGGGAGGATCGGGGTGATGTTCGATGGGTTCGAGGGCAGGTTAATCCATGGTTTGATGCTTGTTGCACAGGAATGCTTGGCCCTTTCTTGAGCAGGACTTCCCCGAAAATGCGGAGCGGGAGGTGGGCGGTGCAGCAAAGTTTAGTTTTCGCAAGTTTTCATGGCGACAAAGACTCGAGATTTTGGGGGCGCTGGCTTTATTTAGGGGAAAGATCTGCGGCGAGATAATCGACCTCTCTCCCCTGATCCAGGGAGAAAATTGCCCATTAGCAAATGGGCGCGGTGGCGGCTCAGCCTCGTATTGCCCTCTGCCTTCTTTTGGATGCGCTAAGTGGGACAGGCAAGCCTAGCCGCCGTCTGACGATACCTGCATAAATGGAGGAAATGCAATAGATGGGATATCGAGAGCAACTTTGGGTTGTTGACAACTCTAAGTTGCCGAGTATAGATCGAGGTTCCATGGTTCCAACGTTCCCATGTGGAAATGGGAACTTTAGGCATTCGAGTTTAAATTGGGGATACCCCGTGACAATACACTCAACAATAGTAGCGTACAGAGTACGAGTACTTCTTCCGCAGTTTGTTGGTGAAGAAGGTGATGTCCTTTATCATTATTCAAGATTTACAGATCCTAGTTAATGTGAAGGACATAACATAAGGA
Organism: Penicillium pancosmium; assembly: GCA_031761475.1. Lineage (NCBI taxonomy): Eukaryota > Fungi > Ascomycota > Eurotiomycetes > Eurotiales > Aspergillaceae > Penicillium > Penicillium pancosmium. The sequence continues at coordinate 3,225 of JAVMSB010000222.1, read as the reverse complement.
ACACAGAATTATCAAGCAAGACACTGAAGATGCAGATATTAAATCTCTATTTTCTATGGGGTCTCCAAATAGAGGAGTGGAAAAAAATTACGAGAATCAGGGGGGGGAATCCAGCAGAGAAACAGAAGAGAGAAAAAATGAAAAGGAAAAATGACCACATGAAAAGACAAGACAACGCAATTCCTCCATCTCTGGAGATGCTCATGCTTGAGATGCTAATAATTATGATGATCCGGTGCGATACCCTCCATGCTCCCCCCATGTCAATTAGATGGTTGCTTTTTGTTCTCTTGGATTCCCTGTGCAACACGCCGTTCCATCCCAATGCGGTCATCAAAACAAAGATGCGCCTATCAACAAGCCCAAAGAAAATAAAGATAGTGGAATTCTGGAAGGCCGAAAAATGAGGTCGGCAATATGTGAAGGTATACAAGCCTCAGAAGGCAAAGTCGATCTAGCGCTTCTTCTTGTTCTTGTCGGGAACTTCACGCAGGATGTCGTCGAAGCTCATGTTGGGGTTGAAGCGACTAATGGGGCGAGCAGGAGGCTCAATGGGAGCGATGCCTGCTGGCAACGGCAGTGCTTCAAGGCCGGGGTAGATAGAGTGTCGGTGCTCGGCCCGGTTCGCAGCACCGGGAGATCGGGTGCGAGGGATTGCTGGGGGTGGCGGGGTGAGACCGCCATGAACGCCCAGTGCGGATCCGGGCTGTGGGTCTGAAGAAGATCCGGCCGAGGACTGCTGGGCTGGGTAGGGCGAGGAGATGGACGATTCGTTTTCTTCGTATGCATCTTCGACATTGGGTGGCGGGAGGAGAGCACCAGCTTCGGCCCATTGCTCGGCAAGTTGCCAGCAGTGGCTACGACGGTAGACACCTTCCACACCATTGATCACCACGTCAGAGGGGAGACTGACCACACCTGCACCACCAGCAACACCGAACCAGCTGCGAGCAGTCTTGGTGTCGTTTTGGATCCAAGGTGCTCCACCACGGGGTGCGATACAGAGGAAGTATTCAACACCCTGGTTGAACTGAACCTCGGGGACATCCACGGTCAACATCGGCATAGACTGAATGACGGAGTAGAGGAAGATCCACTGGCCACAACGCATATCGACCAAATCGTCGACGGTCTTGCCGTGGGCGCAGCGTCGCTCGAACTTCATGAACTCTTCGATGAACTGAGTGCTGCGAATGCTCTCGCGGGTATAAGAGCCCATCAGGACGGCGTTGGTGTCAGAACTCTTCAGCTTCTTCCCGCGCTGCTTGGCCTCTTTCTTGGCGTCGAGGGGCTTTCGGTGCAGAGACTGCAGATTAGGCATCTGCGGAATATCGAAGGGGATGGGCGGGAGGACGGGTGGAGTGCTGCGATCGTATTCACTGAGCACCTGGCGAACAGCGCGGACGGTCACATCCTTGTGGTCCGTGGACTTGGCGTCACCACCCGCACCAGATAAATCGATCGTGCGAGTGGTGAGGTCAGTGCGGTCGACCAACATATCGTAGAGATCACAGAAGTCCCGATACAAGTCGAGCAGAAGCTGACGGTTCAGGCCGCTCTCTTCAAACTCATTCTTCTTGGAGCGAGCCTTGGGCGGCCAAGAGCCATACTTGGTGCGGTAGAAGCTCATGGTGAAACGACGGAATTCAAGGAAGGCGGATTTCCAGATTTTGAAGCGCACAACCTTGCTTTCGGCTGAGGTGGTGGAGTTTGCGATACCAGAGAAGACCGAAGGGAAATCAAAGTCTTCGAGCTTTCCGTAAAGGCCCCGTAGACGGGAGTCCAGATCGATGAAACCACGCTCCAGGCGCTTTTGGGTAATCGGGTGGATAAATGTGAATTTAGGGCTTCGAAGCTGCTTGATCTCGTCCAGCTTGCCAACACCGTGTACAAATCCCTCGACGTACAGAGGGTAGTAGCGCAGTCTCTCGCCAAGGACGATGGCCTCAATAGTCTTCTCGCGGCTCTTCCGAACATCGGCCAGGCGCAGTTCATCGCAGTAGTTGCTAAAGCTTGAAGTGGCAGTCTCACCAAAGTTCGATCCGTCCAGGTTGCTGAATTCGAAGCGTGCGAGGAGGACGGCAACGTCCATGAAAATACTGAAAAGGGTGGCTGATTTGGGGCTGGCGATGAGGGACTGTCCGAGGAGGAAAGCAAACAGGTTGCGGAAGAGAAGCAAAGTCTCTGTATCCTCCTGGCTGAGGCGGCAACTCAGGTTCGAGACATCACTGTTCAGCGGGATGGGCAGATAAAGATGCAGCTCTTGATCTTCATCCTGGACATCATCCATGAATGCCATTCGCTGGCTCCCTGAGCTATCATTATCGTTGTCCGCCAACCGGTCCTGCGGTGTCAAGGGGGGCGATATCGGGTTGCCGAGGGATAGCGAACGAGTGGGTTGTTCGAGGCCATTGGATTTCGGGTCGGCTCCGCGGCACAGATGGTTCAGAGAAGGGGATTCAGCGAAGACGGTGGAATCGACCTTGAATGAGGCCGGACGGCCCGTGTTCTGAGGGAACAAATAGACGTATGTATCTCCTTGTTCATTCCAGAGTTCCGAGATCTGAGTTGGGCTGTTAGCAATCGATTTGACGACACCTCCAGTTTCATTCTCCCCTCCTGTCTTTTGAGACGTACCTGTTCACCTCTGGACAAGGGACCCATATCATAAACCACCTTCTGGTCCAGTCCTGCGATCCAGGCTCCTGGGAGCATTGGCGGGGGCAACCGTCTGTCCATTGAACCCGCCCGCGACCGAGCTCCCATTCCCGGCATCCAACTCCGACGTTTTGATGGCGTGCTCGGGCGGGAGTCTGGCGCGGAACCCGGGATGGCCAACCCAGCGGAACTGGAGGGCCGGCTCAAGCTCACATCCCGACCCCTACTGCCTGGACGATCGATGGGCGAACTCGGGGCACTGGCGGCCAAATCATGGTTGACTGCGAGCAAGGATGGTGGTGGTGGGAGATCGAACGGCTCCGGATGGGGGACTGTCCTCGGTTCCGAAGAATAGAGAGCATTGGGAGTTGAGACATGACGAGTCGGGCGGGAGCTGCTTCGTCGCCGGCGGTCCTGCGAAAAGTCGGATGAAGAGTTTAAACCTGGAGAAGGAGCTGGAGGCCCGTTGGGGTTCTGCTCCTTGTGAGAACCCAAGGAGAAGAGGGAAGAGATGCGCTTCGCCGATTTAACGGGAGCCGACAACATCGTTGCAGATGTCTGGGGGGG
>JAVMSB010000221.1:0-53629 GCA_031761475.1 Penicillium pancosmium | reverse complement strand
AGACGGCCCTCATAGTAATTGATACGCTCATATATCAACCCATCTGATGGCCGATGCTCGTTTGAAAATCGTTCTCGCAATGATTGGAGGAGTCTTCCCTGGAGCTCGTGGGCAGTTGCATTGAGGTTATCTGAGAAAAAGTAGTCATTAGTCTGAGGAGATCAAGCTTTGAGACAAGCAAAAGGCTTCATACCCGATTCTTCATCAGTCACATAGACATCCACTATCCACCACTGGTTGTTGAATGCGAGTGTATTTCTAGCGGCAACAATTAGATTCTCGTGTAATTCGTAATCCCAATCCACATGCAAGCTAGGAAGAATCCCGTTGTCCGACCGCGGATGCACCCGATGTTGCCAGTCTGCCTTGGGTACTATGACGGACACATGATTTTCCTTCATCAAACGATGGCATCCTTGTATTTTCAAGATTCGTTCGAGACGGCGAACATTCCGACGCTGGTCCATGCGTCTCTTGAATCCCGTTTCGAAGACGAGATGGGACATATGTACCCTGGCCGATAGCTTGAAACGACTCCTAGCATAAGCATTGAGCCTACACTCCAGGTCCTCCGTCTCGGACTGACTGGAAGACGCCATGTAGAGTACTTTCAGAGAGCACAACTGGAGGAGGAAGGCTTCGGGAAGACCCGAAGTAGTAAATTTACTTCTTGGTTGGTATTCTTTTGATGTTTTATATCATGTGATATGTTGGGCATGTAGTGAAAATTTCGGCTTCATATATTTGGAACAAAGTTGCCACATACCTTCAACTATAAAAATGACATTCTAATTTTTCAGATGCCTACCATTTTCTGATCGCTGGACGTACAATATTGTACTGTGAACAGTCAATACTGCTACTCTAGACTCACAAACCGTCGATAATGAGATATTTAGAAATTGACCTCACATTCAATCCGCCTATGATGGAAAAAGTGAAAGGTTTCAATATCAGCAAAGTATAAATATATTCCCTATTAAATTTTCGAAGACTCATTCTCTTGGTCATCTCTAGTATGTTGAACATTTTCAAAAGCATTGAAAATCCAAACGATACCAAGGCTAGATCGGCTCGTCTCAGCCGCTGCCTTGTCGCTTTCGATCGCGGTCTTCCCCTGTCTGATATTGATCTTTGTCAGCTGCTCCTCGCCCTCTACATCCCGCGAGCTTTATTTTCTGAGGGTAGGATTGTTTTCAAACATTGTTCCGGCCATAGGCTGATTTATAGGATAGGTAGATCTAACAGACTTTCCCAAGATCGATCGTATATTTCCTCGCGGACCTATTGGGATTGAGGATGTTGGTTCCTCGGCCATTATGCGTGACGGAGCGAATACCGTCAAAAATGTGCCCTCGACTGCCCGTGGGAGTGCAGATGAAGCATCTTCAAAAACAACTTCGGCGATTCATCACACCATCCAATCGGAAGCTGATAAGCTGAAATCACACATTCCACAACACTACTCAGTGGGTCTTTGGAGCTATTGCACATCTAGACATAACTCTGAGTCCATCTGTTCGGATCCTAGCTTGAATTTTTATTTTAATCTTTCTTCCACACTTGGGTCTAATGTGGCAAAAATGGACGACGTGCTCCGACCTGTAGACGAGTCTTCAATATCGGGTTATCGCCAAATCTCTCGCGCCATTATCTACTTATACATCTCTGGCCTCGTTGCAAATACGTTAGTAAGCACTATTGGTATTCAGAAAACTTTCTTTGACAGAGGGGATAGACTTTTATCTATTCTTAGCCCGGTATGTGAGACTCCCAGCGAATTTGACGAATAAAGGCGGCTGACAATGCTAGCTCTCGGCGATTTTTATCACGACCGCTACGGTTGCGGCTACAGTGACGTACGGACTATTCGTCACTGAAGTAAAAGCTAAATTGAGTGATATAGGAATCAAGGCCATCCTCGGCTCACGCCTTTTTGGGGCCGCATGGTTGGCAGCTTTCTTATCTATCGGATCATCGATCACTTGGTTGATACAGCTCTTTTGTTGCTGTATTTGATGCCGCCTTTGGGTGAAGACGACTAGGTCATTTACGTTTGAAGGGGAAGACAAGAGAAAAATCGGCTTTTTAGCTGAATGGGCATGGATGGCACAGCTTACCTGAATGTACTACGCACACCACAAGATTATAAATATTGTTCGATTTCAAGTATGCTAGATTAGGTATCTCCCAATTTTTCGAACTGAGTCGACTTTTTTCTGTCTCGTCTGACCCGTGTGTGTCCTTAAGAGTCTTCCACTTCATGGAGTTTCTCGAAGGATATTTGATTGAGTCTACATTTCAGAAACCGCGAGAAGTATCTCACAACCACTTGGCACAATTTTCATTATTTCCGAGTTCGCCAAGGCTTGGGGCCGATATCCTTTGTTGGTTGGTGTACCCCATAACATGCCTCTGTATCAGCATACCTGGTCCTGATTGGGTCCAAAGTAACCTGGGCTGAGTAAGATTGGTCGATGCGACAGAGAGCATTCCATCTCTTTTCGGACTCGCACGCTTTTTCAATCACACTAGATATCGTATTTTGCAAGGACCACAGGATGTCGTGGCCGGAAAAGTGCGGATTATTTGGTGACTCGGAGTTGTAAAGACGTTGCAGATCATGAGATGTGTTTTCTGTGAGATCTTGCAAGAGCTTGAAAAGTGCGTAGCAGTCGCGATAATAGGCATTCTCGACACGCTGCTGGCCCAACTCGCGCTCTAGTTGCGCACTCTCATCGGTTGTCGTCATGGCGTGACATCCAAAGGGGTTGTGTCTCGATCCATTGGTCCTATACATATATCTCGCAAAGCTCTCTTCTAGTGTTGAAGGTAAGGTGAAAACTGATCAGGCAACCCTCAAAATTATGAGGCCGTTGATCTTCGATTTTCGTAGAAGGTTGCGGTGACCACCGTTCAGCAGTCTACGGCTGCCACCATTTTTCAGTCCTATCTGAGAAAAAGCGGGATGCTAGAGTCAGCACCTCACTAGAATATAAAATTGCCAGTTCCCGCACGCTTTGTCCATTCATTACACAGAAAACATCTCCTCCAAGAAAACATATTTTCCAATGGCCAAAATGTCCGCGACTGTGCCCTGGGGGCTTTGATAGGAATCTTCGGCTTCTCATTTTTTCTAATTTATGCATTGCAATTCTTCATTTTCCACTTCCCCTCGACTCCGGGAGAAATCATTGTCGCCTTGTCCGTGACGGGATTTGGGATTGGGACTGCCCTTTGGTATTTGAATCTCATCTATCACCACGTGGTTAAGGTGTTCGAGTATGAGGATACAAAGGATGAGCATGATTCACCCCAGCTTGGTCGTCTTTTTCTTCTCTGGATTGTCACACTTCCAACAATTACATTCTTATTCTCAGGCCAGCCATTGCTACAGATTTGGTATATTACGTCTTTGACAGGTATCACAGTGGGAAGCTTACCTCGCTACCTGATTCGTGGGCAGACGGATGAAGATGACGCCCCTTTGACCCATTTCTCACTTCATATGGCATCAGTCAGCCTGGTAGCATTAATGCCGACTATCCATGCACTCGCGAAACCTATCTTCACACAACACCAATTGCAACTCGCGAATTCTTTTGGCTAATTGATGATTGGGGGTCTTCTTGGAAGAATTTTGTATCTTCTTCGGCCTCTGGAAAGAATGGGAGTTGCCCAGAACTGGCACCCGAGCCTGCATGGAATGCATCTGATTTGGACTTATGGTCTCGTGTCATTCTCCAACGCGGTGCTACTAGCAGCGATCCGCCATTGACACAATGCCTGTTTACGGTGAAGACTTGGCTATCCTCTGATCCGAGTTCACCCGAGTACTGGAGCAACATTCTGTGACACAGCCCTCGCCCTGACATATGGGAGTGCAATTCAATCCGTTCGATATTCAAGTTAGGTAGTCTTTTCAAAGTTTTCTTTCTAGTGGAACAAGGCCTTTCTCATATTCAATTTTAAAATTAAACAGACATCCCAACATGGCTTTTCAACTTTGTTCTGAGTGATTCGATACATTTCATTGTCAGCAATTATCGATGACATACTGCCAAAAGACAATGAAATAAATTGATAGATTGAGACCTAGTAATACATTTCTACAAAGTAAATTTCCCTACCATTTAGGTGGCACAGATCCAAACATAATATTAGATAAAAGACTTGTTGGTGGCATGAAGACTTATAAACCAAAGTGCGATAGAGAGACTTGGACCTTGTTTTGACTGGCGGATCCCGTCCGGTGATCATGTGCAATCTAACATAATTTACGCATACTTAACCATTTTCTCTCCCTTGATCTAAGAAGAATGAAAGAGTAAGCAGAGGGTGTCTATGAATTCCAACTTGACTGAAAATAGGCTCGGTCAAGTTCTCCTTGCCGGGCCGCTATGGCCGCGCATGTATAGTAAGCAGCTTTCTATCCCTTCACGGAGAGCTTCTTATATTACCATGGCGTTGAGCAAATTAAGTCCTAATTGATACGCTCAAGCGAGCTCCCAGGATCTCTCTTTGAAAGCTCATTATTATTACAGAATCTCGACTTTGTCTCCATCTATGTGTACAAATTGGAAAGTACATCTCCATTAATTTGTTTGCGAAGAAACAAAGTCAAGTTTTCATCCTATATTATGCCTTCCAAAAAACGGTTTCAATATGCAGCCTACTGAGAATCGTCTATGATAGTCAAACAAACCCTAATATGGCAATCAAGAGATAAAACTTTTTTGTGAATGTGCTTGTGTTACAATGCGTCCGGAAACTGGCGCAACCAGCTACACTCTTCAGTTTACTTTTCTGTGTCTTGGCACAAAAGATACTAGTCTATATTGGGAATTCTTCCGGAGTCTTCTGTAGTGACCGCTTGTATTTATTCGTTAGTAAAATACATAATATTTCCAGATGTGCTTTAGCATGTAAATTCAATACATCCGGCACCTATTATCTTCTCCGGACAAACAAGTAATTCCCTCATCAAGGATTCAGCAATCTCTACTCACATGGTACGGTGGAAAGATATGGCTGGTCCCTACCGATAATAATGCCAGTCAGTTGAGTGCATTGTAGCATATATATAGGAGCCTAAAATTAGAAGCAGGGAGCCGTAGAAACTTGCACATAGCGTCTCAAACGTTGCAAACAAAGCAACAGCCGAACTGGCGAGATGCCCCTACTTCCCCTTCTCTTCCTTGTCACTCCTCTTCTCTGACGGTTTTATTGTTCCCCGGGAGGCATAAGTGCAAACGCGTTACACTCACATTCGAAATTGGCTTCCATGTTTCACACAAACGAATTGTTTCGGGGGCCCAAAATCGAGACACTCTATGCCGAGTACAATTAGCGTAGAGGCAGGAGCTCGATCGCCAACTTTACAACGCAAGGTTGCTTCAAGACATTATTGTACCAACTGTAAGTTGCAGGTACGCAAAGCATATAATCGCGAATTACGTGACAGTTGATAGGTGAAAGTGCATGACAAAAGCAAGTTCGCCATGCTGAAAATTGAACATTCTCGTGCGCGTCCGCCTTCATGATTGAGAAAGAACAGGATTATGTATTATCTAATCTAATCAGAACCAACATGAGCTATCCATAGTTTGATCGTGCCGTCTCTTCTTCGTTGATGACAAGGTGCATTGGAGCAAGGCAGACTAGCTGATCACGTCTGATGTCAAACATATATCGTGGAAAACGCCCTCAGATACTGCCAACATATACACATGATGATATCGATTCCTCTTGTATTCGTCTGATGAAAATAGAAAGCTAGACGTGCCACATCCACTATTGTTGTACCCGGGCATGCCGCGCTGAAGAAATCTTTTTTGGAACGTGGGAAATCCTTTTTGGAGCGCGCGAAATCTCTCCTGCCCCGAGGGCTTTATCCAAACTCCCGCGATGGGAACGTAAAGCGTTAACCGTTCTTGGACCAGGTCGGCTAGGAACTCTAGAGACTGTTTCAGCGAGGATATCCAGAGAGGCTCCATTCGGGAACAGCCACCTGAATCTTTCGACATCATTTCTGTCGTAAGATTCTTGACAGAGCCTGTTAATACCACCTGGAACTTCTGTGTAAGATGCACCATGATGAGTTAACCAGCTTAATTGCCTTTGGTAATCGTTTGAACGAGCCGCACGCTGAACAAGGTCGCCGCACGGAACAAACTTCAGTGAAGCTCCACGTTGGACCAGAATATCCAGGCCCTGAGTCACACCATTTTTGCGATAGGCGTATGATAAAATGTGGCCTCGCGATATGTAATGGCATTTTCTTAGTTGGCATTTCTCATACCATTCTTCCAGCCTCTCACATTTAAGAGCCTTGAGATTCTCCAAGATGGGTATCAGAGTACCACAGCCGAATAACGACCACGTTCGACTACAAGTCTTGCGGAACTGTAAGAAATCACGCAAGTCAAGGTTCATCGCGATTAAGTCCAAGGTCTCTGGTGGAAGAGAGTGAAAGGTGGCCATTATAGACCTGGTATGACCGATGGTGTCTATGGAATACCAGTGATTGAGAGATACTGACGGGATCTATCACGATTGAGTGTCGTGGGTTGCCGTTGACGTGTCGGGACTGAGCAAAAGTGAAAGACGCCTTGCAGGGGAAGCTTAGATATATAGATGACACATCTCATCACGTGATGACGTCCTTGGTTCCACTACTGTTTGATTTGTTTGCAAGGGTCAGCCGTTCTTCCAGTCATATCGCTGAGCTATAGGAATCAAATAAATAACTGCATCTGCTTGGTCCGCGGCATAATCCATGGTATGACCAAGACAATTCGAAATAGTGGGAGTGGGACCTACGTTCCCAGGGATGAGATAAAAAGTAAATGTCCGTCTTTGTTCGGGCGGCTGTCTAGGTTGGTAATCTAAGGATATTAACGTTAATGATCCTAGATGAGTATCAGTGGCTGGTAATTACAGTAAAATTGACGTATTGATCCTGTCAGATATTTTACTGTTCTCTACTAACGTGTACGGGTGACCTTATCAAGCCATATCGGGACTAAGTAGTTTACCATTGCCTTAGCATTAGGGTTCGAGATCAATTCTTTGTGTAAAACATGGAAGCCAATTTCGAGTCTCAGTGTAGAACACCCAGCTATGAGAGTTGCACCACTGACGTTACCATGATACTGTTGTGGATACTATTTGAAATCGACCGACCGACCCGCACTTTGCAATTAGGGCCAAGATATACTTTCTGACAGGTCTCGGACTGACTTCAACTGTATCGTACCTTGCTTAGCCCGCTCTGGGCTAGGACGGCGACGATCCCCTGTGCCACATGGTAAGAAGAAGCAAAAATGATCAGCTGGGTGCTCGAGGTGAGCCTCTTGCGAATCGGAGGTCTTCAAAAACCAAGTGGGGCCGACTTCTTTGTTTGCTATCGTTGCACACCTGCGGCATGGAACCTATGAGCCGCTCAATAGCAATTCCGCCACCAGGCGGGTTTCTTTGTTTGACAAAAATTTCATCAGGATCAGGAAAGAAAACGACTCTATTATCAAAAGTCAAGCACCATAAAATTCAGCAAGCCTCCCCTCCTAGCCGTTCCTAATCACTCTCCTTTTCGTTCATACTTTCATCTATTGATAACAACCGAAAATGCCAGAATTCAAGAGCTCTCGCACACTATTATCTGTCCCAGGAAATATTCCTATGCGAATAAAAGTCAGCCTGGATCAAGAGAAAAAGAGAAAGGTCTCTCTAACGTGTGGGGAGTGTCGAAAGAAGCGAGTCAAGGTTTGAACGCGACGCCAACTCTCCCAAGCATGTAGCTAAGGATTTTCAGTGTTCTGGAGAGAAACCCTGCACACAATGAACAGAAAAAGGTTGCGGCTGTGTTTTCGACCCTTGCTCCGATCGCCGACGCCGAAGCCATCTTCTTGAGTTGTCTCAGCTTAATCGAGTCCTTCAAAGCACTGTGGCTCAACTACGACATGGAAATTCCGACGGCATCAGGTCGTTCTTACTAGAAATACCCAGCTTCCAAACGGAGCATGAAGCAATGCTATACCTCCCACACAGAAATGGTTAGAGCTGTGTTTGGAGATGGTCCCCTTGAGCACATTGTCGTGAGAGTGAATTAATATGTGTATGTAGTTTCTGACCGGCGCACGGAAGAAATTAAGGATACTAATTCAGTATTCAAGGCATTCAATCTTTCCCAGGGACTCTGGAAAGCTCTCCTAGGAAGTTGCCAGGCACCATTCTCATATATAAATTATCATTTTCCTTTTGTACTGGTAACAATTGTGTCTCAAGCATGATTTCCGAATATATTTTTCAGTCACTCCTCATAATTCTGCTCTTGTTCATATCGATCTTAAGGATATTATTTCTGTGGAATTTCAACACCAATTTTTCCAATCCAAAGATTCACTTGGCTTTGGGTTTCTCTAATGTGACTTTATCTGCAACTCTAGTATGCCTTTCTGGAGCCATAGGCTGCCACTATGGCGTCAAATTTTTCTTGGGGTTGCTTCGACTCTCCCGTCGTCACATGAAGTAGGTCTAAACTCTCAGGACAAAGCTTACTATTGAGCTAATTTCCGCCAAGTTCCTCCGAGTCAACTGTCAGCAGCAGACCAACCCACTTGTACCGCAAGTTGCGGAACGGTTATTTCTTGTATATTTCTTCATATCTACAACTCTGAAAATAATAAGTACATTTTTCGGAGCATTTCTTCTAGACAGTACTCACTATTTGATCCTTTTCTTAATTTTTTCTTGGGCATCACAGCTTGGTATTTGTGGCTAGGAAGGCTTGAACAAAGACACTTCTGCGCGGGATTATTGCTCATTTTTCCTGTTTATCTGTTCTATTCCTCGCTACGGCTATTCTAGGCACAGTGTCAGGGCTATGGAGCATAGCCATTGAGGTAAGAACTTCGAAAATGAGCCTCTTGAAACTAAACTGACGGATTGCAGATCCAGCTGATACTCAGTTCTGCGTGCGCAATTTCCTTGCATTTTTTTACTTCACGTGCTCCAATCCAATCGGACTGAAAGGCGACACTATGGAGTTAATCGAGTGAGACTTATTTCGAGAAAACTATGAAACTTTTGAACTGATAGTCTATGTACTTCTGGATTGCGATTATGTGATAAGAAACCAAAATCCAGGTGGCCAGGAAGTTTTTTTTTTTTTTTTTTTTTTTTTTTTTGGCTGTAGCCAAGTTGAATGATTGAATTATTTACCTGTGGGCTCTACCATCCAGCAGGTTCTGTACTGATAAAGAATTCATCGAGCTATGCGTGAAGATTCTACTGTGTATCGTATGATCACACTTCAATGGTTTTTTATTTATTTTTTTATTCCAACCCACAAACTATATAGCATCTTAAAAAAGCACAAAAATAACCCTTCGCGTGCATCTATGCCATCTTCTACCACAAGTTTTAAATTTGAGATTCCAAAAGTTTGGCTTGTCGGTGCGGCGTAGGGCGAAGTCGTTGCAGCCAAATGAGGCGATCGGTGCAGCTCTCTAGGGAGCCTCCCTTGCTTTTAATCTTCTTACCCTGGCGGCTTGAGCTGTAGGGGTTGACTGAGCTAGTCGCTAGCGACATACTTGGTCCAAGCGCACTCTTCCGGAGCCTGATCCGAAGAATTGTCTTCGGCTGCTCGACGGATTTGAAGCCGACGACACTTCCATCAATTTTGCTGGCAGTGAAAGGCGATTTCTCCTTTGGATTGTATGCTCGCGAAGACATCAAATGAGCACGTCTTGAAAGAGCTGTGTCTGACTTGTTTCTGCCTCCAGTACGGCGAGACTGGCGAGTGTAAGGAGCCATTTTGGTGAAATAATGGAAATAATGGATGCGTAATCAGTCAAGTAAGCCCCAAGGATTTCAAAATGTACTTATACTCCTTTGGCAATGTCATTAGGCTAATGAAGTGCCAAACAACTGAAACATGAGGTAGAGATTCTCTCATATCGCGCTTCTTCCCTGCTTCATGTAATACTGGCACCTAATCTCAGGAATCTTGAATTTATTGATCTCAATATAAATGAGTCAGTTCTTGCTTGGCCTGGATTGACCGAAGATTTCCAGATGTGTTATTTCTGATGACGGCTCTTTCCAACTTTCCATACCGTGTTAGCAGTTTTTGTTCACGAGTGACTCTCAGGTCATTTCTTTCAACAATTCTAGCATAAATGCGACCTGGAATGTTCATCATCGTGTTGGCAAAATGCTATATAAGGGGGGCGGCTTTGGGGTTGCCTCACGATGCCCGTACTCACGTGATGTCTAGAACGACATTGGCAATGCTAAGGGCGTCTTCTATGCTTCACAAGAGTCAGCTACTTGTCTCTGTGAGTAAGCTCGTCACTCCCCACTTTCTGCCCCTCTCATTTTTCATCTACATATACGTCGAAACCACTACCGCACAAGATGGGCACTGCCTCCCTACAAGGGAGCACGAACGGGCTCTATCTGATGCCACAATCTATACCGCCGTAATAGGTGAGCCGTTACTACCATACCACGCTCATAAAGGCCTGAAGATGAGACGCTCGCGTCGCTTTCTTGACTGAAGACCTAGGTTGGCGGTTGTAGCCGCTGGAATTTGAGAATGCTACTAAATCTATCTCAATATGATGAAAGTGGAAAATTCGCTGCTATTTCTGCAGTCTTAAATCTATCTTCTTTAACAACTGAAGCTCTCTTTACTCCGACCCTTTCCCCTTACTCTCAATTTTGATTTAACCGCAGATTTGGACTGGCGGCTCGAAAAACTCATACATCAGACTTTGCCGAAATTTGCGACAACGATAGCTCGAGCACGCTCGAAAATCCCGACCGTTCACGGAGCGTTTGTTCTGAGTTGTCCTCTGAGGGACTTGGCCGGGGTGAAATGACATTCACTGACTGGTGGTCATCACTCCGTGTTTCATGCAGAGACCCTTCATACTCTAGCTGTGCCTGAGCCCCGCTCGATCTTCGAGACATTTGTCGCACCTCACCCGACCCGGCATTTGAACGGTCCAATCTCACGGTGGATGAACTTGTATCATCTTGGTGAGGCTTCTTGTCGATCTCTGAAGCGCCAAGGTAGATCGAATTGGAAAAAAAGGAGCGGACTTCATTCAACACAGAGAACTCCAGCTTCAGCTTGATACTGTAAGCCACCGTCTTGAAACTGACTTGGATGTAGTAGAGTTTGAATTCCGTGACGAAGAGCAAAATATTCATGAGCACAACCAGGATGTTGACACAGAGTAAATTGACGAGCACTTTGCGGCTCCCAGTTCGGTGCAAATTACGACTGTCTTTCAACAACAAAACTGTGTGATAGATGTAGATACTGCAGATGACGAGCTCTTGAATGCAGAAACCAATCAACTGGATTCGATCAAATATTGCAGCAGGACGAGCAAACCCCGCCACTCCGCTGTTGAGGCCGAAGAACAACACTGTCATTGGGATATGAAGAATGAAAGCGTTCACGACAATCATCCACAACATCCATCGTGTTTTGCATTCGATGGGGGCGAGCAGATGTACCCGTGAATGCAACACAACAGCTTGGCCGGTCACCATGGCATACCAGCCAAGTATGAATGGAATTGATGTCGGCAGATTGGATGATTGAGAAATGAATCGGGTCATGGCTGCAAGGGCATGTACAATGATTCCCCAGGAAGCGGCTTGCATACTCCAAAATAACAAGCCACAATATTTTTTGAAGAAAAAGAAAGTGAAAAGCCGGTTTCCAGCGCACTGTAAGCACCAATAGAATACATCGACACTATCTGTATTATGCCGATGTTCTTCATGAGCAGATCTCCCACTGCGGGAGGCAGGCTAGCAACGGTTGTGTCCATGGTGTAATAAGGTTATGACTCTATGGGAAGAAGATGTTCATGATGAGGCGTGGCAGGACGCCGGCTTTTAAAAAGATATGCCAAACGCCAAGATAGGAGTGGGTCGTTATATCGTGATATCATAGTGTCGGAAGTTCCAGCATCAAGACCGCTCTAGAACGATATGGACTCTACTAGTCCCGAACAATGGGTTGGTTTCCTGGGAGAAAATGGGTCGGCCGACATTTTTATAATATGTGAGTGAGCAAATACTGTAAATTCGCGATTTCTACCCTGTAATAGGTATCCAGGAGCCAAGAAAGAAAGTTTCCGATACCCACCTGAACCATGTTTCATATTAAGTCAATTGGCTAAAGTAAACATTGCGGAGACAGAATGAGAGCAAGCGCAGATCTTCTATTGTTATCTGACATCTATGGTCTAAAATAATCTCCGTAGGTTTGATATACACATTTCATATGTCTATTGATCATCCACAAGCGAGGGGCTTTTTCTATTAGTCCTTGAGAGTTGATTTCTATTAGCGAATGTTTTTGGATATGAATACAGTATTTCTCAAGCCCCAGCATCCATCATACTTTTCTGAGAAAAATCAATTCCTCTGCACTCTTTCAACAACCCCCTGTGCTAAAATCTACGCGGTCAAAATACTGCAGAATAAAGCCTGGGATGAGCAAGGGTCAGGGAACCATGGTTCCAGCCGAAGACAGAGCCCGGATATCAAATCTTGGCTTTCGTCAGGCTCCTCAAAGCTATACGCTGAAAACAGCGAGTGACGAGGTACTTTTGCAAATATGGCCCATAGGTCTGACGATACTATATTTACCTTATTACGTAAAGAGAGCCAAACAGTGGTCTAGGGCGTTGACTCAGTTGCGTGTCGATTTCCATCCAGTCACTGAATCAGCCCTCTAGTTAGGCACTGGCAGTAGAATAGAGTCAACCAGGGCGGCTAGTAAAAGTACTACTGAATATACGGCAAAATTCTACGAAGCATGCCTACAGCATAGCCTACCCTGGAATATCGATCGGCGTATATTCACTTTCACCGAGAACTGGGTATTCCTTGAATTTTGTCAGACAGATCCACCCACTGTTAAATATTAGCATTTGTCAAGACTGATCATTTAGGCTTCAGGTTCCATTTCCACACATTACCAATATCTCACGTTGTATTCATCTGGATGTTACCTTGCGCATCAGCCTCTGTGAATGGATCGTATCAAGGCCATCATGGATCCTGCTTCATCCAGCTTAAAATACCAACAAGGGCTTATTGGTTGTGTCAAACAAGCTAACCCTAGAATTCACACCGCGGTGTTTCAAAAATCAATGGGTGACCGCCCCTGTCGTTCCACTGTGCTCAGTGGCAAAGCCATTGTAGGGTTCTGGGCCTCTATGGACTAGATCCCCATGGGCGGAGAACCTATTTTATCGTTGCTGAGGAAATCAGCCCTCTTTGTGCCCTCATTTCAGCTTCTTCGGCCGGTCAATATGTCGGCGACGTTTCCATGGTAACTAGAGATATTCAGTCACGCTGTTTTGAATCTTCATGATCTAGTTTAAAAACCGTCTCGAAACAGACTCTTCATTGGCAAAGGTTGCGAGTGGGATGTTAGAGATAAATTTTCAATCTCTGAATGCGGTTCCTTAGTTGAGAACAATAAAGACAGATAATTGAGTGGGAACTGGGTAGTCAATCACAGATCTAAGATGTGTGGGTCTGGCGATCATGTCAAAACCCCACAGCTAAGGCGATTATTTCCCTTTCCTACGTCTCCACTTATGTACAGCCCGCAGATCCTGGTGCGTATTAAATACTCATGATACTGTTTTGAGTGCCATCAAAATCATCTCAAAGGGCAATATTCTGCGTTTCGCACTATTTTGTGCCGGCTTTCCTAGGCTCCACCCAGACCTTTATAACAAGACATCCCACAAAATCTAAGATTCTCCTCCTTTCTA
The DNA here is from genome assembly GCA_031761475.1 of Penicillium pancosmium. Classification (NCBI taxonomy): domain Eukaryota; kingdom Fungi; phylum Ascomycota; class Eurotiomycetes; order Eurotiales; family Aspergillaceae; genus Penicillium; species Penicillium pancosmium. Next base: position 39,812 of record JAVMSB010000221.1, on the reverse strand, counting down.
TTCTCAATCACTTTCCAACGAACAGAGATATACTCGCAATGGCAAATGTTCCCAGACTTTCCCGAAGTCGCACTGAGCAACATGCGAGTCGGCCGAAATCGCGCGCCTGCAGATCCGGAAACTCGTCGAATCGCTCGATCCGGTCGAAAGTCTCGGGATCTGACACTGACTCTGGCTCGTTAAGCCCAGCAACAAGCAAGATGTCCGACGTAAGCTAAACTCTGTCATTTCAATTCTCGTTCCTGGCATATACCATGGCAATCCCTATCATCATATGCTGTTTTGCACCCATGATTGGTCTTAGACTAACACAATTCTAGACACATTCCTTGGAACATTCTGTGAGGCGACGTCGGAAGTCTTCCCATCGGGAGTGTTTTAAAGTTCTAGACGATTATGAGGAGCAGGTTGAAAGAATTCTCGCCGAGAGAGAAGATAGCAGAACAGCTACTTCCCGGCTCATTCAAGAGCTCCACACCGAGAAGACTCGAGAGATGTCCAATGTACACAAAGCCATTGCCGAAAAGGACTCTGCAGTCGCTGAAATTGAGCGGCTTAAGATGGAGACTTCGCAGCTGCGGCAGCAGCTGGAGTCTACAAACACCACGTTGCAGGACCAGGTGGCATGGGACGATATACAGCCAGTCTTGCACCAGACACACGGAGAACTGATCTCCGCTGCGTCTCGTTTCGCGAATTTGATCGATAGTCTTCAGAACAAACGATTGGCATCCTTCTTGCCTAGCACCGAGGTGTTCCATGGCAATTGGGCCACCACCGCTGGTCCTTCGGAACCCACCGACCCTAGCGCGCTTCCCGGCTTTTCCGGATCAAGAGATCGACGAGACCGACGATCTTCCGGGGTAGGATATCGTATCTATGCAAAAAAGTCTCCGCGTGTCTTTTCAGATGTGAGACTCTTCAATCATCTGCTGCGGCCTCATCACTACCATAGTATGAGCGATAATATCAGGTCCATTCTGCCGAAAAAGTCAAACTGCGTCTTTTTCCACTACCGAATAGCGCCGAGTGGAAGGCACTCTAAGTGGTACTTTTGTCCTACCTCAATTCCATGGCTCTGTAGCTTCATACGGTTCGGGCGTGACCTTTCGTTTCCCGGGACACCCCTCTCCGTCCGTCTCTCAGCTTCCCTGTCTTAAATTCTTTTTGCATGACACTATGAATCATTCCATTAAACCACACAAAGCTAGTAGACCGCGATTTAAGTTCCCACTTCAGTCTTATTGGATCGATCTAATCGTGGAACCAAGATCTTTTTCTCCCCGAATTTCGCATTCCATTCCGAAAATAAATATTGTTCTAGAACGGGTCGCATGGTCAAGGATACAATTGAATGGGCTTGTGCGTGTTTTCGATTCTAGAACATTCCACGGTAAGACCTATAGGATTTTCATTTAACCAAAGCCCCATAACCAATCAAGATGCTACAGAGGACGGTCCAATAGACGGAGGGATAAGGAATGATATCACGTCCGAGATCGGAGCAATTACACTTTATCGATTGCGAACATATCTAGACTCTAGCAAGCAGTAATAGACTTCGGGAATGAAGAAGTCTTCCCCCTGGTAGCCAGCCGAACATGACATCTTCCTCTTTGATGGCATGGTGGGCCACTGAAGATGAGTATCACGAAATCAAAGCGCCTTAAGCATTATACACATTCTGAAGACTTGGGACTTGATGGTTGCTCAAAAGGTATTATCTTACTATTGGCTGATCTGTTCTCGACACTGCAGACTTTTTCTGGACCATCGTATCTTTCATTCGAGTCTCCATGGTGGCCAGCCGGCTCAGGGCATCTTCCAGATCATGCCGGATCGTCTCATTCCAAGCAACCTGTCGGTTAACAGAATTTGCTAAGGATCTGTAGAGTAAAAATCAGCATTGTTTCCACCCTCTTTATCGTATAATGTACTACTGACTTCATTCGGCTATCCAGACTTGACCAACATATTAGTAAAAGAACAACTATTTTCAGTCTCCGTACTCACTCGGATACACATTTCAGTGCAATAATGCTATTTTGTGTGGACTCTTCGGGCTCGCCCTCTGATGCAGTCTTGGGGCGACTCATCTCATTCTCAGATTTCATCTCCCATGGTCGCCAATGGTGACTCTCCCGATTGTCGGCGTCAATTCCAACTTTTCTGCGTCCGATAGCTCCATTATTTTCGGAATACAACGCATGCCCGGCGGAATGATTCATTTTTGGTCTTTGGTTCCTGGCTTCGTTGCTCGATTCGGAAGATGACAGAGATAATGCACGTTTTAGTCTGCTTCGGAAGGTGTGCGGTCCATCGACAAGTGACAGTCTTCGACGAGAAGGCATATTTGGAGTTTGGATATTCCAACTTATTCTTATCTTTTTCGTTTGGTCGGAGTTTTAAATAGAGGAAGGAAACTGAAAAGTTAGGGGCATGCTAAATACACGACCGAGCCCGGAGCGGACGGACAATCTGAGGTGGCGGAGAGATCCTGCCCCACTGGTCTCCATATCCGGAGATCTGATCAAATTAACCTCCACCATTTTAGCCTCTCACTGGCAACCAGTTTCCAGTTATTGTATTGGAATTAACACATCTGCGACAATGGAGTCACGTAGACTGGACCAGTCTACAATTCACTCGTATTGATGAACAGATACTATAGGGAAATTGGCAGACGCTGACCAAGAAAGGAGCTAATCGCCATAGCATGAAAGGTGAATCTCTGTTACACCAACCGTACAGTGAGGTATAGGAAATGCGGAGGAGGTGCCTATCCACCACCGGGGCCGCCTGTTGATACATCACCTCGCTTACCTGCTTGCATACGCACAGAGGATCCCCTCAAAAGGAGGAGCCGGATCCTCTTAGGAGGACCAGCGATTAGTCTGAATATCATCATACCCATATCAGGCATATCTCACATTCTTCACTCGTATCCTTGTCGTATCAGGACGCCCTCCGGGGACTGTCCTAACAATCTCAATGCTTAGTCGTGACGCCAAGTGGCGTTATGAGCGAAGAATGGCTTTGTGTGATCCAAAGACATTTTTTTCAAGCTCTCAACATGTTGCATTCGCTTTTTCGGTGAGCTTTTCGGGAAACTAATCATGCCTTTTAGTTGAGCATCGTTGGATAACATCAAAAATGCCTTAAATAGATGAGGATTCACGGTAGTAGAACAGAACCACGGATCACCTCAGTCTGACCATGTTTCTCAATGGTTACATTGGATTATCACATCACCGGCAATTTCCAGGCATAACCAGTAATTCCCAGGAATCAGTCAAGTATTTTGGGTAGGGTTGCCTCCAAAATCTGTCGCTTTGTGACCATCATTTCAGCCAAAAGTTTAAAGCTCACCACGCCCACTTTCTGTACGTTCTAAATTCCTGCAGAATTCTCACAAGTCAGCTTCTTATTCACCACCGCTTTTTTGGCCCTAAGATGTCTCAACACAGCTCGTTCCGTTGGTCAGAATGGGAGGAGGATAATCTTCTCCCTTGGCTAGATGCAAACCGAGCTCTGTCTTGGGAAGCTCGTGCTGCCGCTTATAATGAGCAAAATGAGACTAACCGAACAGTCGAATCACTACGGGGGAAGAAATATCACATTCTTCGAAAACGTCGTCTCAATCGTGCCAAGGTATCTAGGCAGCGCTCAGTTCCAAAACGCCAAAGACGTATTCGACGGCTTGGGGGTGCCAGGAAGAGATTCCCAGCGTTCACAGATACCAAGGCTCAAAATATCGACCAGTGGCTTCAGAGAATACCTTCAGCAGAATCCACTGCTTCAGAGAACAGTTCCGCCACAGAAAAGTCGCATTCCGGTACGCAGACATTTCTTCGTCGATTACTCATGCTAATTTGTTCTGTCATTTAGTTTATACCACACCGGCTCCGCATGATTCTCCACCGCAAGAATTTCAGTCCAGGTCCTGGCTTTGGGACTATGTACACAGTGTCTGCGGAACCAATGAGCTACATCTTCACCGGGAGTAACAGTCGGGGGGTGGAATTGCGGGTGAATTTCGGTGGGACAGTATTGTTGGTACATAAAGATGCCTATCAGAGCAGCTTTGATGTGCCAGTTACTTTGGACACAATATTTGATGAGTGTTCTTGCATAATCTACTTGGTATGCGAGTTTATGAAACCTCTGCATAGTTTCCTGATTGATATTGTTGCTCAAATGCGCATGAGAGTACTATATGAGCTCATTGTTTCTGTTCCATGTCTATCGTAGAATTTTGATCCGAGGCAGGCGATCCAGTACTTCAATAGTCGTATGCGACTTTTTAAGAAGCTAGGAAGGGTCCCTTGAAAGCGTGTAACTACCGAGTGAGATTTTTGCGAAGAGAGACGTGATTCCTCGAACATTTTTCATCCATTTAAGCCAGAGGGAGCATAAGGTAGGGGTTAAAAAGAGGTAACTTCACCAGAGTTTAAAGAGGGATTACCATTCGAAGACTGAAGAATCTCCCCAGGTCCATTTATCAGAATGCCATTTCGACCCAAAATTTCAACCGTGTTGAATTTCCAGTCCTGATTAAGTCCCTTGTATAGTAGAGGAAGATGTTTTGAAACAAGCATAAAAAAATCTTTGTTCTTGTGTTTGAGTCTCTGAGTTAACCTCGGGGCTGGTTTAGAGATAGAGTTCTATTTTTCTGAATGTGTTTTGACTTCTTTGAGAGCCTAGACTATTTCCAGGGTTGTTACGTTACATGTACCTTATAATGAATAGGTATTCTTTCCCTAACCGCAGTCCATTGGGTTTTGTTCCATGGATCCTGAGGCCAAGAAACACACACGGTAGATAATGCTGACACATAAAATCCGAGGCTCCTTTTAAATGGCATGCTCTCAGATATATTCAATGTTTCCTATTTCTTAGTCTCTGACAACACTCTGCTGTTACTTCCCAATACATATCGTTCTTGTGCTTCCTGGGGTGTCTCCCACTGCTATTCTATTATGAGCGACCAAGCCAATCACGTATCCAGTTACTGGATGAACAAATTGCACGCACATGTCGCTCGTGTGAGCACGAATCACAACGAGGGCCGAGCAGAGAAGGGAATCAATGGAGAGATGCTTTCAGGGCAAAAGCCACAAGGCACCTTTCGCGTTCGAGACAACGACATGAAGAGAATTAAGAAGCGTCATGACGCAAAGCGCGACCGCAAGATCCGATTCGAAGGGGTTCCGGAAAATGGATCTGTCGACGGCTCTTTACCCTGCCAGTCTGATGGTTTTCATTCTTCAGCTAATCAGTAAGCCACTACTTCTCAGAATATTGTGGTGCTCTGTCTTTAGTGTCCCATATGATATCTAACCAGTGTCTCTACAGTAGCGTGAGCAAAGCAACAAAGTAAGTACTCGTGGCCGGCCTCAGCTCATATTCCGTGAAACTTCTTGGATTCCACAGTCAAGAGTCTTCAAGGTAGAAAGACGCTAATGGTTGACTCGAAAATTTGGATAGCAAATCCGACATGGGTTGTCCGGAAACCCTTGCTGGTGATGTGAGAATTCTAGCTCGACAGATTGGAACCCTAAAAAGGGAGATGAAGAAGATGAAGCAAGTGCTGGAGAATATATAGTGAACTTGACGCGGGAAGTCAAAAGGTCACACTTATTTCCAAGTAATCTTAGTCATTGCATAGAGATTTTGATCGTTGACCAAAGTTTCCGAAACGTATACAACGCTTTTTGAACAAGTATTTTGATGGCGTTGCTGGGCTCCCTCGATGTCAGAATTACCAGCCTCTGAGAGATGCAACGGCCTGGCAGATATCAATGCACACGCGATTTCAATCGCAGTGGAAGAATGAATATGTATACATACTGTAGATTCAGGTACGCCAGATGTTGAGAAAAGAACAGATCAGCTTAGTACATATGTAGTGAAAGCGCTCTGGTCTTTTCTTTTAGCTTACCCTGGCTTTCAGTCCCTGGGTGCAGTCCCTGATTTTGTTTTAAAAAGCGTTTCAGAGCCTTCGATAATCACTAATTATCAAATTTTGAGAGGATTGCGAGGTGATTTACCGGTAGCTGATTGACTATGGAGACCAATGCTGGACAGCGTCGAAGTCTCTATAAGGGCGCGATGAGATCATGTTCCGACGACGGACTCGGCGTCGACATCTCTTCATCGATGGTACCTCGGCCGGCTTGTGGGTGTGGGTACACGAGGTACCCTGGTCATCCTGTGCTGGCAAGTGAAATAAATATTTGGACGGCATGACGCGTTGCAGTGATTGCGAATCGGGGCGGAAAATGTGTCGGCTAGGCTGAGGGAAATCATTTTTCCCTCACGGGGCGAGAACAAAAATTTTGCAGGCGAAAAATTCTGCGGATGGGCAAGCGAGTTGCCAAGGCGAGTCTTCCATGGAATGGCTCTACATATTAGCTGCGTGAAACCGTTTCACATCGTTGAGCAATGTTGAGACCAATGATTCGTAAATCGATTGGCCACGGTGCGAGCGAATATTGGCAGACTTCTGGAGCCACAAGAAATTAAGCTGCCACGGCGAGTAGCCCATAGCATGCCACTTCGGTCTACACCTCATACAAAACTGCGCTAAAGGTCGTTTCATCTTTGTCACCAACGTTGATGAGGCAAATGATTTGTCACGCATCGTATCATGCCGACCACGGCTCCAGGTGGATCCAGCCACTCCACCCGCTCTCCACTCCAAACTCTTGAAATTTCTTATTTCAACGTTGATAAACCGCCTCAACACCCAGCGAAATTAGGGTCGCCCGGTGCGAATTTGAAGTGAAAATTTTTGGGTCCGGCAAAATGTACGCAAGTGGTCGTTGCCGAAAACCCTACTCAGAATAGCATAAAAGACGCTCTTTTCCCGTCGAAAAGAAAAGCAGGACTTTCCTCCTCAGACTCCCGAACACTCGGGTGTTCTTCGCAGGATGAGATCTGCGTTGCCAAAAAGTCTTCGCGGAAAAGGCCCCGCGTTACCAAGTCTGCCTCGCAGGACGGGCTCTGCGTCAACAAGTGTGCCTCGCAGGACGGGCGCTGCGTTACCAATAGAACTCCGCAGGAGGGTGCTGCGACACCAAGTTCTCCCTCACAGCCAATGAGCCCTGTGTTGTATAAATGTGCTCCGCGGGGACATCTGCGACATCAAGAGCCTCCGCAGGGACATCTGCGATATCACGAGCCTCCGCAGGGACATCTGCGATATCAAGAGCCTCCGCAGGGACATCTGCGATATCAAGAGCCTCCGCAGGAGACCGCTGCGTCACCAAGTTCTCCGCAGGAGACCGCTGCGTCAACAAGTTCTCCGCAGGAGAGTGCTGCGTCAAAAAGTTCTCCCTCACAGCCCATGAGCCCTGTGACTGTAAAAACGTGCTCCCTCGCAGCAATGAGCCCTGCGTTGTAAACATGTGCTCCGCAGGGACGCCTGCGTTACCAAGAACCTCCGCAGGAGACCGCCGCGTCACCAAGTTCTCCCTCACAGCCTTGAGCCCTGTGATTGTATAATCTTGAGCTTCCATGCAGCCTTGAGCCCTGCGTTATCAAATTTGCGCTCGTTAGGCGACCCGTGGCGCCGCGGTCCTCGTCCTGATCCTCTGGCGATTGCAGGCACCTCTTCGTGGTATCAGAGACTAGTATTCGGGGGAGTCCTCGAAGAAGCCAAGACCTGCTCCAAAGAATCGATAGAATCAAGAATCCAACAAGACATGGTGTAAAATGACTTCAGTATTGTATGTAGATGCCGCCGTACATGACTGGTTCGAAAAATGCACTTTGTAGCGCTCAATCATGCCCTGAGCTTCAAGAATGGACATTCTCCACCACTTAGTGTGAATTAGAGCGTCGAGTCATGGCTGATAGCGGGGTGGCCAGTCGGGGTGGCGGCTGAAATTCAAGTGGTCTCTATTGGTTTGAGTATTTGTCCCTGCTGGTTAGCAGTGGCAGCAGAATTTGTTCGGATGTAGGGAGATGCGGAGTTTCGACGGCGAGTGGGTGGTGTCGGAGTAATGAAGTGATGATGTGTTGACGTGTTGATGTGTTGATATTGACGGCTGGATGTGAGTGACAGTTGAGATTTGGTGGTGATGGTGATGGGGACCGGTCCAGTGAATCGTGAATCAACATGATGTGCAGTGCAGGTGACTCCCGGGCGGTGAAGTGGCGGCCAACGGTAAACACCCATCCCCGTCATAGTGGGGATCTTTGTTCCCTCACGAATGCAAAAGTTGATAAACAGTGCGCAATGATGATTTCTACATACAGACAAATTCGAAAACAGTTTCCCCTCTGGACACACACGTGCTGTTTCTCGGCTTGTACCCGAGACGAGGCTAAACCGTAATTGGATGACCAGGTGACTGAAAGACCAATTATTTGCGAAATAGATTATGGCTGAATTGTTCTATTGTAAAAGCCGTTTTAATTACACTCTACGAGAGAAAGTCTGACTCTCCGGAGGGGAAACTGTTTTCGAATATTACTGTATTAGATTCGATATGGTAGTATATACTCCGGTCGCTCTTCTGTATGACATTCTCTCGGCTCGAGCTTCGTCGCGTGCTCTTTGGCGATATTCTGTGTCTGAAGTAGTGTCGCTACATGTCAGCTTGATATCCAATACATATATCCGTAAACCGGTGCTATTATATACACTATCGGCGGTAAAACTGGGAACGAACCACCATAATAACAGCGATAGAGAACTTGATTCTTCGGAACATATTTCAGTTATCACTTTGTGTCGGCCTGATCGAATGAAATACACTTGTGAAGCGGTAAACGCTAATCTTGCTGGATATGTGCCCGGACATGATTAGTTATTTGGAAAATCGTGGGTATTATTAAGCAAAATTTGTGCGGCGGCACCTCTCCCGGTGTGGTCTAATGGACTTTGCTGCATTGGCTTTTTAAGAATGGCCCGGGTTCGATTCCTGCGGGATACATTCTGATGACCTTCATAGAAAGACAGCCCTTCATCAGAAAGACGGATCAAAACCTATTTGATTTTCCGGGTAATTTCGTGTTTTCTGCGGTTGATTTTTACCTCTTGGCCACTTCGTGATTATAATGAACCCACTTTCTTGTAGTCACTTGCGCATGCCGACCCAAGGCAGCATCCGGCGGCATTCGGACGTGTGCCACGGGCGACGAGGCCGTGCACTGACGCGTCGCAGCGTCTCGCGTCGGGCAAATGTGACATGCCGCACTGACAGAAACATGACGGCTACTTTCGAAGACAGCAAATAGGTCTTATCCACGAGTTATCACAAACCCACTTGCATCTTTTGAGTATTAATTGAGCAGCTGTTACCGTAGCGGCACCCGACTGGCCGCACTTTACGAGGCTGCTTCTGCTGATTGTTGTGATATGAGGCTGGTGCAGATCAGGAACCAAGCCGAACCATCGGAATTAATCCCGAGATATCCATACGAAGAACCAAGTTGATTGGAAATCAACTTGTTCTTCTCGTTGTATATATATAGCCTAATGTTTCCCTCTGAGCAATAATACAATTAATACCTCTGAACTACAACACTGATGAATTCATGGCGTTGTGATGACATCGAGGAGGCAGCATACGATCTAGCATCGATTATCAGCACCTGGCGCAAGGTGGTCGTTGCTCACGAGAACGTACTGACCAGCTTTGAATCGCCGTCTGCATTGGGACACAGCCAAATCAATTTGCTGTAGGATACATTCGATCTAGCACCGGCTATCGGGAGCTGACGCAAGATGGTCGTTCGCAAATTACCTTGCTCGCGGCTTAGCCCCCCCCCCCAGGCTGCGAGCCACTATACACTATGCCGATCAGACTCGTGGGAACGGCCGAACCAGGGCTTGTGTCGCACTGCTTCTCAATTTCAGCATGACGTCTGGTGAGGGTGTTACAGACTTGCCGTCAACGTAGTCTGGTACACAATAGCGAAGGCCAACCAGAGATGTAGTGGGCTCAGCTCGATTACACGTGCACGAGGGCCCGGGATCACTTCGTATCGCTGCAAATGGATGTTGGCAATATCTGCCAATGCATAGCTGTTTCGTATTTTCTGTTCGTGTAACAGGTAATTCTTCAACCGTGTCAGGATAAAGTACCACCTTGGGAGAGAATCGTGGTATCTTGTCTTGGGTAGACTAGGAACTGACCTGAAAACGACTGCTCTCATGGTGAGGGGTCTGGGCTAGATCCAGTGCTGCGGACTGGCTTGTCGCTTGATCAGTTGCAATCAGGGCTTGACAGAGCTGGCCCTCAGCCTGTGGCCAGTAGCTCGATTCATTGCTGGTTGATATTATTCCCGGACAAACCGTGGTCTTTCTCGGTGGTTTTCGATGCTCGGCTTCTCTTCGTTGTCGCTGGATGCCGCGATAGCTCAGTCGGTCTAGCATGGGGCCAGATCATGCTTGTCGGAATACAGAAACTTTCTAATGCAGTGAAATTTAACCTTTGGTCGGACAGTATGAAGTTGGGAGAGATAAAAATATGTTGGGACACTACCATATGGCTAGTCGAAGGGCACTGATCCTCCCTAGATTTGTTCCGCAAACACGAGCGAAATGGACGTTTCAAGTATGTGCCTTTACAGCGACGCAGAAACACACTGGAAGTGAGTGGCCTGATCTGTCGTGCATCCTTGCTTCTGAGGACGATGGGGAAGTGCGGCTCGTTGGTGGCGAGTGCCATCTTGACATACTTTCTATGATAACTAGATGAATCAGCGATATTTGATGATGGTACGGCAAGATATTTTTCAAGTAAATAACATCTGCACTGAGATCCAAACCGCAGCCCCGGCCATGGGACTAGGCAGAGGCAACGCACCAGGGTGACTTACAAGACATTGAGCGGCTTGCGATAGAAAGTTCGCCTTCCTATACAGGTGGTTGTTAGCACAAGATATCTGCTCTTCGAATTATCACAATGGTATGAACTTAAGCTGTCAGCTACTACTGTCCACTGCATTCTGGCAATACCAAAGTGACTGTTTAAAGTATGACTTCTACTTATCGTGAATTATCAGTAGATACCTTATCAAGGCACTCCATAACTTACTGTGTCCACAGCTTGGATCATCTTTGAGGTCATCCAAAGTCCGTCTAATGGTTTCCCAGAGGAGTGACGGTGACGGGCCTGGTACATATTAAGCATCATCCACGTCAGCATGATTCCAAATGACTGAGCAGCCAATCTGACTTACTGTTCGACGAATTCAATATCGATAGAGACAGGCTATCACGATATGCCAGTTTAATCTTTAATCACGATTGCGTGAAAATTGGGGTCAGTCTATACCAAAGTGTAGCCGGCAGACGAAAGGCGTCTGATGCTCTTTGACCCAGAGTAACAAAGGAATTCTTGCGAACTACTATTCTACTGGCGAAGTATCAGGTATTTATAGCATTGCAGCCAGTCATTCTGCTTGCTTTGGCGTAATAGACATTTCGAATTGTGAGGCTGTCAACAGAGCTGGTCAATAAACTGCAGCTATTTCAATAATTCCTCCTTAAATTTGCCCAGTATTCGGAGGAATTTCGATTCTTTCTTGATGATCCAGTGTATCAAGGGTATCCTCTCGCTGTTTTCACCATTCCAACCCTTCCAACGATACCACAGAAAGTATCGAAGACACGTTTCAACGTCTATCAACGTGGGTCCACATGTCATTTTCATAGGAGACGGCGCAACCGCGACTATCTGATTGTCTTTTAGTCACCGATTATGACTGGTATTTTTTCGGTCCCATGATACAGTAGATTGAGGGTCCAGGATGAACGAAGTCATCTATCTATCCAACTGCATGAATGAATCTACGATCTTTTTTTAGTAAGGATATCAAAACATAACATGAAAAACATCAGACTAGAGGAGTTAGTTGGGATTTCCAGTTGATTTCAAGTCAACCAAGAATCAACAACTCGTTTAATTAACCTTTTAGACCAACCGCTCGTTTTGTTGACGTCATTTGTCGTTGTTATTTTTAGCTCTACAGGATCTCATTATGACGCAACCATCACCTCAACAGCCGCAGCTTGTATCAAAATTTGCCTAAGATTGCAGTCACTACAACAGAATACTCCCTACTCTGATAATAATAGCGATAGAACCTCGCTCTTGTGGTGTCTGTGCGCTGTGCTCTTTCAATCTTATGGGCTCATCTAACATTACTCGCGGTTTCTCTGCGTCCCGTATCTCTTACTCCCAGCTGCTACATCCCTTACCCGCGGATGAAACCACACCTGCCAGAAGTACAACTCAACCTGGGCTACCCATAGCAGAAAATAAAATTCGAATATCTGCCTTGGGTGGTTTGCCATCAGACGACCACGAAGTAATCCAAACCGATCGTGAAGAGATCTCCAAAGGTCCAACCAACGACAATGATAGCTCCATCGACTGGGAAGATTCAGTCTCCGAGAGTGACGTATCTGGGGTTGATGAGAAAGAACCCTTTCCAATGACTAAATTACCGCCGGAAAAGCCGTCGCAGCCATCGCTGGTCACAGCGATGATGTGCCAGTCTTCTTCGACGACCACCCAGCCTGCCAAGGCAATTGGGGCAGGAAGAATCACCTCGTCACCAGCGATGCATCTTTTGAATCCTGCAACTAACGGTCCTTTTTTGAAAATTTCACAAGACGAAAATGACGATGAAAGCACCCTGATAATGGGCGAACATCCTATTTATATTTCCAATTCGGGCGATACGTCTGCGCCTTCATCTCCTGTCGTATTATCACCTACGACTATTCGGGAGAATATGCTAGCGCATGAGCTTGACAAATCGCCAATTTATCACTCGAATCAGGAGAAAAAACAGAGAAGCACCACGGTCAATTCCGGATTCAACCGACGACTCAAAGCGCCCAATACGGCGAATGTCGAGGAATGCTCTTCCTGGGAATATCGGACAGAAAATCAGCAAACCAGGCAATGCAGCAATAGCCTTTCTACTCAGCCAATATGTACAGAGCAATCTCACGAGAACAAGCCATGGAACTACTATTTTGATAACGGGCCGTGGGAATATCACTCTAAGGGATGGTAGTGTGATTGCCAAGCCACCTGATAGAGAGGAAAGCCGACTAATATTCCGTGATTTGTTTGCTGCACACCTTCAACTTTTGTGATACCCACTCCTAACTATGGATTATTCGGAGAAGCATCAAAATGCTATTCCAGAAGATCATTTGTTCACTATCCCGCCCTAATCCCTATGCCGTTATATTTCCGGTTTCTGCTCTCAGGAATGATACATCCTTTTGGCCTGGAATGGTACGTGACATGTATTCAGCCAGCAACCGTTTGGTATACGGTATATAATACTCGTGTAGTGGTCCGGAATCTTCTAATCGTCACAGCCGTCTCCAAGTCATCATTCTTTACCTTAACGTATTCTAATCAGCTAAATTCACTATAAATTTCATTTATATCGAGCTTGTTGGCGAATGGGGCAGAAAAGTAGTGTTACCTGAGTGGCCGACGCAGAAAGAGCCTACGGAGCTGGCTTGGCTGACGCAGATCGTGCTTCTCGGAAGACATTGTAGGCCCGGCGCGGTGGGAGCGGGGCACGACCGCACTACCACACCAAAATCAGGGAAAAACAGCATATGAAAACGATCCGACTTCTTCTTACCCGACTCGCACTCGGGCCCAGACGCTGGCCTTGCATTACGAGTCGAAGTGGAGTCGCCTTAGGAAGAAGACAGGACATACCTGAGCTTGCATACGGTCTGGGATCGCATCGTGCGAGATGCGGCGAGGCCGAGTGAACCAGTGACGCAGGCAGTCAAGCTAACATCGGACAGACCTCGTTCACAGCCCAGAGGCCTCGTTGAGACTCGAATTCATTGAGACTCGGAGACGTCGTTCACTAGAGACCTCGTTAAGGCGAAGCCACGGGCAGGCTCTGGTGCGGCTGTTCTGCGAGACACGGGCACCGCCAAGAGAGGGGCAACCCTCTTGGGAGGCACACGGGCAATCTGGAAATATGGGTGGCTGGCTGATGGCAACTGATGAAGCTCACTAAGGCTGTGCCAGGGGTAAATCATTGGCCCTGTTCAGTCACTGGGGAGCAAGCCTGGTTAATAGGGAGTGCCCGGCATACACTGCCGGCTGGAGCGTATACGAGGGCTCTCTGCAAGACACGGTCGGCCTAGAGGAAGGACACCTCCCTAGGTAACGCGAATCGAAAGCGCGAGCTCTCGCGGGGCGTGGTGTTAAATGGCAGCCACTGTGGCAGGGTTGAGTCCTAGTGGTCTATGCAAGTAGGCCTGCCGGAGGTACTTGATGCCTTTTGGACCCGAAACCAACCCCCTCCGCAGGAATACGGTGCGGATCAAGAAATTCAGAACCTACCACTGTTCGCCGCTGTGTCACGTAGCAGACGCGCTGAAGAATATCGAGATGGAGACACTGGAGACGATGAACCCGTTTACGTTAGCCCCATGGGAAGAACGAATACAGACCAAAGCAGGCGGGTCCATGCGGACCGCGGTCAGCAGTTCGCTACGGAACGAGCTGGTGGGATCTGGGGTGGCGATCGAGAAGCAGCCACCTCGGTATCGAAAACTCAAACTGAAGACCTTTTCCGTGATATTAGGTGCCAGAGCCGTACAGAACTCATAATTCAGAGAACTGGCCGCAATATCACATGCATTGGACACGCTAACGGTGCTGAAACAGTACAGAATCACGCTTCTCACGAGCAACAAAGCGGCGGCGCTCACTCTGAGGAAACCGCGACAACAGTCAGGCCAGAAACACATCTGCCATATATACAAGCTCATCAAGAGACTTCAGAGGCACGAGAACCACATCAACATCCGTTGGGTTCCGACCAGCGAAGATGGTCAATTGTTAGGCCTAGCGAAAGAGCAGGCCCGGGCCGCGATCCAAGAGGATGCCACCCCTCAGGCACAGGGTCCGAGAATGAAGTCAACCACACTGAATATGGCACGACCCCAAGCAGTCGCCGCCGGCAAAGCCCTGCCAGGGAATGAAGGGAAACATTCCAAACGAGTGGATGGAGCACTCCCAGGGAAACACACCCGGCAGCTGTATAATCGATTATCGTGGAAAGAAACGAGCGTGCTAGCTCAACTCCGAACTGGCATGGCTAGACTCAATGGATACCTATATCGGGTCAACGTCGCAGAGACAGATCAGTGTGCATGTGGACAAGCAAGAGAGACCGTGGAGCAACTCTTTCGATGTCGGAAGTGGAATTCACACCGGACGAAAACGCTGCAATATACCCAAACCCACCGAGGCAACAGATCTTTCTTCCTGGGCAGAAAATCGCCTTTGGATGACCAGAGATGGACGCCGAACTTGGAAGCAGTGCGAGCCTCAATACGATTCGACGCAGCTTAACCACGTCAACCAACACAATGACACCCTTCCCCAAACCAACCCGTACCAGCCACCTTGTGCCAGAGGCGGTAGACGCGCTTCATCTGCCGAGGTAGGAAGTTGAACACTTGAAGAAGCGCCTTCAAGGGGGCAGTCTATTAGCACAATTACTAACCCACGAGGACCCGCTACGATATTGACAGCTGAAATGGCATATACTGAAAGGAATCTTGTATGGGCTCCGAGGAGACACGGCACATGTAGACTAGGACCTGTATTCATAGATCAGTGATAGCCGCCGGGCGTTAATGAATTGTGTGTGTGTGTGTGTGTGTGTGTGTGTGTTTGGGGGGGGAGGCGTGTCCTTGGCTTCCCCCTTCCGGATTGGTGCTCAGCCCTTCGCCGCTTTACACGTTACTGTACCTACCCCCGTAGACTACGAAATGAGAATCTACCTCAAATACCCACCTTCGCTGGTCTGATTAGCTTACTAGTGGACCTGGGAGAACATTTCATTGGTTTGATTTAAAGATCATATGATGTACGTGCGCTAAGGTTTTGATGTTGACATCATGACTCTGTTACCCAGCCATTAAGTAAATAGCTACTAGGTAGTAGTTGAATACATATTTATTTCAACTTTGAATATCCCTCAAAGCTGTATGGAACTTCAGATACATACGGCAAGAAGAATTTATACCTCTCCACAAGACAGCTGCCCTTACCAAAATTAATAACAGAATCAAAGAGGGCAAATCTCCGAAATACTCATGATGGCTACTCCACGGATTGAGCATTACACAACAGACGTCCACGCCCACTGGGAAGGCAGTCGTGCTAATGATTGGTCTGAGGTCGATCTACGCGGATATGAAACTGCCACAGATCGGATGTTCCAGAAGCTGTGTGAAAATCCTGACGCCGCTCATGTCGAAGTTGGCCATAAATCAAAACTGATTCATTATCAAGGCCATGACTATCAGTTCAATGGAAAGTTCACAAGCAATCAGACTCATCCAGAGCAGAGCCATCATGAATATAATCACTTTGGGAAGTTGATGAAATGGGAAGGTGATCGTTGGTATAAATATGACTTCGAAGTGGAAGTGACTGATCACGCCAAAATCTTTTGAACTTGTATTGAAATTTCCGATTTGCGCGAGGCTTATGATACATCAAAGACAGCCTGGCAAGCCTGGCCAACAACTCTGGGGAACAACAGCCGGTGGAGTTTTGTGGCATTGCTTGAATTTGGAAACTGGTCAATAATTGTGTTCTCTTACGCCCGAAGCAAGGAAACCTTATCAGCAGACTTCTTCTTCAGGCCCAATGGCGAGCTTATTCTGCGACTGTTACAGACATCGAGTGTTCTTCCAGGGGATGTTGTGTACAACGTGCATGAAGTCGCAAAAAAAGGAGCTCGTCTTGATAGCTTTTATTTTAACTCAAATTGGTCTGACGTGGTGTATTTCTTTGACTAGTGACTCATTACCAAGGTCGCCTATGAGTTGCCCTGATTCTAATTGATACAAGACTCTCCCCAATCCTCCTCCAGCTCGACACTTCCCCCCGACATTGGAATGCTCTCACGATTCCATAGACTGCTCCCAATGCATTATTCCAACTTTCTCACCGTCAATACGAACTCCACCAACAATATTGCCGTAGCAATCCAAATAGAGTAGCCAAAGACAGCCTGTATCAAATGCCTCTTGGTCTGTAATCAGTATATGGAGGAGCACTTTCCGAGGGAGTATTGGTGGGTAGCAAGGATGCGGCCTCCATACAGAAGTCGATTGAATCACTGAGTAAACTATAATCACTAGTCGACGACTGGGGATCATCAAGGGTAGATAGTGTATCGTGCGTTGAAATAAGAGGGTTGTCAGGAGACTGTGGTAGAAGGGAAGGAACGGGCTGCATAGCACCATAACTGTGCTTTCTTCAAAAGACGATTAGCAGTCAGATATGGCGGAAAATACCGCGATTAAATCCGATATTTCCTGTGGCTGATATATAACTATTCTGAATATTGTATGAGAATTCCATTCACAAATCCCGATATTCGAGTCCAATGCCCACTGTATATATATGAGGCCTCGTTAATTTCCGAGGCTGTTCCAAATCGGCCCCAAAGCGCCGAATGAGCTACTGAAGTTTAGGATGGAATAAAGTAACTGGAGCAGACGACCTACAGCTGCAAGGCGCTTCTGATCCAACATAAGAGTGTTCACAGCGAGATCGCATCCTGGTCAGTCAGCTCTTGGCTCCTCAAAGAGCCTAAGGAGAATATACTCACCCCGATGTCAACCAGCACAGTGAATGATATAGGGAAATTGTTTTGAACGGTTGAGGAAAAAGGAAACAGCCTATCACGGGTAGCCAGCATGTGCCCTTACGAGAAAAGAAATTAGGGACTGGTGAGTCGGGAAAGTCAACGATTCTCAAGCAGATGCGCACTTTATACATGGATGAGTTTTCCGGTCAAGAGCTCCGCCAGACGGGCTTACCTATCTTCACAAACCTACTTGATGCGTTTAGGATTCTGTTGAATATCATGCCAAAAGAGGATATGAAATTTGATAGCGAAAGCGCTAAGGTAAATCCAACCTTCAGCCGTCGCACGTTTCGCTCTTTTCCACAAGGCTTTGTTGCAGTTATCCGCCGGCCTGATAACCAAGGAACCTAAGAGTCTTCTTGATGAACTTTCATTGGAGACAGCTGTTGGAGATGCCATAAAAGACCCATGGGAAGATTCTGGGGTGCAGGAAGCCGTCTCATGGAGCTGCAGTCTTCCTTCTCATGACAATATGTTCTAGTAAGTATGATTCCCAAGTACGTCTTTCTAAATCCCGAGCATCTCGAAACAGAGCACCGGAGAAATTAATTGCAGACCTAGAATGCAGACTATGTGAAAGGAGAGCGACTCCTGATGCTATTGATAAAGAAACTCAAGATACTTGAATTCACAGCCCCAGTCCCGCCCAGCTAATTGTGCACTTCTCGGCATCGAGATAGCACTACTTTTTGCCCGTGTATTGGGCCCATCGGTTGATAAGAGCAGAAATGGGTAATTCTTGGTTTGAGTCTTATGAAAAGGCTCCTTGTATATGGAATCGCAGTTGATTTAGATCCTGATTCTGTAATCTGTTCGTAGACCGTAGTTCGGATACAAGAGCCTATAATTAGAAGTCCGGAATACCTAGAAGATTCCATACAAACGCAACAAACGGCGCAACCAAACAAACCTCTGCGTTGGCGAAGTGTCAACTTCTCCCTTCCGCACCTAGCAGTTCTTTTACTACATTGCTTGGTGCTTCCTGGGGGGTCCATCTTGGTTCAAGGTGATAGGCAGGTCTAAACAATAAGGTTCTGTTTCGGTATCTCCACCATTGCTTATAATTATGCTGCGGGTTCAAATCCTATTGGAATCACTGGCTAACGTATTACAGCAATGCGCAGGTCACCTCCATTGGGAGATACCCACGATGACGAATAGCTTTTTTGAGGACGACGCCTATCAAGCCCAGATGCTCGACCTCTGGGACAGAAACTCAGATTATGCCCCCACACCTGGTAATTTCGGTAGCACGCCCACCACCTTGTACTCCACTAGCCCTGCACCGGATTGTGCCACAGACCAGTTGCAGTTCGATTATTTTGACTTTATCCCCTAAAGCCAATAGGATGAAGGTGGCGAATATGGCGAAATGCAGCCAACATATGTCTGCTACACACTTGCATGGAAGCTCATACTTGACCGTAAGACGATAGGCAAAGTGACCGAAGAAGACTTGGTCATAGCTCCTAGTGACTATTGGGTAGAGAGCTTGCAAGCAGATGTTCAAAACATGCCGCAAACGAAAATAATCGTCACCAGCGAGTTAGATCTCGTCACGGTTAAAGTTTATGAACGTCCTCGAGGAAATCTGGAGGTATTTTTTAATTCTACTAGGACCTCAGTGGAGAATCAACTACATAAATAGAGCAATCTGCTTCGTATGGGCAAAAAGGATCATGATCAAGATTATCTTCACTCAATATGGAAGACGATGATGTGCATTCCATGCCTCCACCAAGAAAAGTCTGGCTATGTATCCCCAGGCAAATGGACCAGGTGGTAGGCAATCAAGCTGGCCGAGGGCTTCCTGAAGGCGGGAACGCTATCCGAGTATTCAGCCCGAATAGAGATTTTGACCTAGAGGCAAGGATAGCATTCACCTGGATCGGGTCGTCACGGCGAAATCATAACGCCCTGGCTATCAAGCTGTTGCCCACCCGCTTTTGCAAGTTTGTCATAGTATATCCCTCTAATTTCTTCACAAACCGCCCAAATCCGCCTGCGGCTCACCAGGCCAGGAATATAGTTCACCTCCCCTTCTGTGTACAAACTTTTTGTTTCAAGTTCTGCAATCATCTTGGACAATCTGGCCTCTAGCATCTGTGATTTGAACGGATCAATATCATGAACTTCCCAAAGCCAAGGTATCTCAGTCTCAAGCTTTTGATTCCAGGATCGGTCCGGACAAGCATGCATCGAACAAGATGCAGCTTTAAGAGCAAGTACGGATGGAATTGGAAGGAGGCTGAATATTTTCTGTCGTAATTCATAGGGTAGCTTGTCGAATATGTCGTGGTTACGTTGTACTGTCCGAGATTCAGAAGTTTCCTTTACCTCATCGGCTAGGAGGCCTCGAATTGTTCCCAGGCAAGTCATCAGCTGAGGTATATTGACGGGATGCGTCACCAGCACCTGTTGTGATTTCCTGTAAGCGATACCTCACTTCTGTTGAGTGGAGATGCGAGTTACCTCTTCGCCTTTCCTGCATTCCCAATATTGCTCATAAGGTGGACCAGGATTGCCGTAATCCAACATCAGCCGTGGCAATTGGTCTTCTCTGCTCTCTTCGCAGATAGCATAAATCACGTCTGTATTTATCTTCTCATACTTGAAACATGACAGAAGGATATCCTTATAGCAGACCTCATGAAAAGGGAAGACGATTGGATTTACCTCGTAGGTGGGATCATGGTATCTAGACGGAATTAATACCACATTAGGAGGGAGGGAATGAAACATACGCGGACCATAAGGGCATTTGTCCTCTTTCGTCAATAGGCACATGAGGATCTAGTTCAATGTCAGTAAGATGCAAGCCTGGAATTTTAGATCCGATCTCACCATCGCCTGGAGCCACAGAGATCATTCCCTAGCCCACTGTTAGGGAATTTGACTGGCAATTATGATGGAAAGAGTGACTCACATGATCATCATAAACTCCCTGGCCTGTGATAAAAGACCTTTATGTAGAGGATAAGCACGTGGATTGGTATTAAGAAATCAAAGATATTATTGACTTTCTCTCTTCGGGGCTGTCGGTACTGAGACCAAGGGCACGGAGTGTTTGTAGCCATTGAAGATCACTCTCGCCAATGACTTCGCCGCTGTAAGTCAGGTCAGTCTCGTCATCCGAATCGACGGAGAGTCTGCTGTTGAAGGTCGAGCCACATATCGCGCAATAAACATCCCAGCCGCCCATATCTGCGATGATTTCACCATAGGTCTTGAGGAAGCTGCGATATATCGGTTGTTGATCCAGACAAACCTTGATGAAGAAAGTGGCCGTAGATGCAGGCTGCCATGAGGGGGGTAGGCAGCATTCCCCCTAATCCCGAATTGGTTTAGTATGTGTGGTACCTCGTATTCTAGGATTACTCTATTCGGCGGGAACAAGTATTACACTGACGCGTCGCAGCGTCTCGCGTCGGGCACACGTGACATTCCCACTGACAGAAACATGACTGCTACTTTCGAAGTCAACAATTACGTCTTATCCACGAGTTATCACAAACTGACCTGGCATCTTTCGAGTCATAATTGAGCAATTGTAACCGTTGCGGCAATCGAGTGGCCCTACTTTATGAGGCTGCTTCTGCTGATGAGTTCATGGCGTTCGGTGATGACATCGAGGAGGGAGCATTCGATCTAGCACCGATTATCAGCAGCTGGCGCAAGGTGGTCGTTCGCCACTCACCGTGCTCATGCCCCAGATGAGATCCCCTGTTACCAGTCGCGAACAGCACCCCGGCCGGACTCGTGGGAAAGGCCGAACCAGGGTTGTGTTTCACTGCCATCCGAGGTCAGCATGGTGTCTGGTGGTTGAGGAGTGGTAGAAACTTGCCGCAGATATAGTCGGGCATCAGCATAGGCAAGCTAGAAACGAGGTAACAGGCGTCAGCTCGATCCCACGTGCACGAGGGCCTGGGATCACTTTGCACCACGGGGAATGGATGTAGCCATACCTGCCAATGCACGGCTCTGGGCAAATCTTCAACTGTACCAGGACGAAGTACCACTGGACGAGAGATTCATGGTATTTTGCTTACGACAAACTTCGACCTGACCTGAAAATGACTGCTCTCGCGGCGAGGGATCTAGGGTAGATCTAAGCCACGGCCTGTCTTACCGCTTGCTCAGCTGCAATCAGGGATAGAAATAACTGGCCTTTGGATTATTGCCAATAGCTCGTTTCAATCTGCTGATTGATGCTCTTCGGGAAAATAGTTGTCTTTTTCTGTGGCCGTCGATTCTCGGCTTCTCTTCGTTATTCCGGATGCTCCGATGGCTCGCTCGGTCAACAGTGAGGCCGGCTCATGACCACTGACAAGCCTTCAGATCGGACGTGGGGCGGGAGGTTCATAGCCGTCAGAATATTGCGAGTTACTAATACATTGACTGTCAACCTTTGTCCGGATAGGGTGATGCCGAAGAGACGAAATGAAAACACTTTGGAATTTTACCATATTACCATATGGCTAATCAGAGGGCATCAGACCTTCCTGAATTGGGCTTGCTTACTGCGCCAGGCGAAGTGGCCGTGTCAACCACGTCTTCAGAAACAACAAAGACGCAAGCGTAGTGAGATTCAGTGGCTTGGCCCATCAGGTTGTTGCAGCAGGTTTAGTTTCGAGGACGAGGGGGAAACATCGATCGGTCAGGTCGAGTGTAAAATTGAAGCTCGCCCTATGACGAAAAAGAATCATAAGCGATATTTTCTACACAACGAAGAGCCACGAGCGGATAGCGATCATTTTGAGATTGAAAATGCAGTACCGGGCGCTGGGAATGGGCAGGAACAAAGCACTAGGGTGACTTACAAGACATTGAGCGCCTCGCGATAGAAAGTTCGCCATCCTATGAAGGGGTCGTCAGCACACCATATCTGCCTTGAAAATTGCTGCATCTTTGAACTTACGTTGTCAGTTATTGCTGTCCACTTCAGGGGACTGTATAAAGGATGGCACCTAATTATCTTCAATCATTAGCAGGTAGCTTATAAAGGCAACTTGTAACCCACCGTGCTCGCAGCTTGGACCATTCCAGATCCAGATCCTGAAGGTTCGTTCAATGGCTTCTCAGAGGAATAGCGGAGGTGGGACTGATATCGACCAGTTTCCATATTAGCATGATTCCAAATGACTGGCAGCTACACTTACTGCTGTTCGAAGACCTCTTGTGTCGAAAAAAGACAGGCTAGTGCGATGCAACAAGTCAGTCAATCTCGTTGCACGATTCCGAAGTCAACATACCAAATAGTAGCCACGGAAACAAAAATTGATCGATATTCTTTTACCCGGAGTGACAAAGGGATGCTTGCGAACGACGGTTTTGCTGGTGACGAACCGGGTATTTATAGCAATTCAGCCAGGCATTCAGCCTGCGTCAATGAGATCATCATTATATATTGTGAGGGCTCAAACAGAAACTACTCTTCAATGATAACTGGCTCAACATTTCATCATTCGTTCAAAGCAGCTCTCAGAGACATTGCATTTTGCTCCTGGTGATCAAGAACTTGAAAAATATTTTCTGGCTGTTCGCATTGTTTCAACAGTCATGAGGATGCCGCAGAAAAGAACCGACGACTGTTATCACCATTCACCACCGTGAGTCCGCCCTTTAATGCGACGGGCGAGGCGACGAGGTCATATCATTTCATTTCATTCACCAGTGATGAGCCCGTTACTCCACGCAACGAACACCTCATCAAAGACAGACAAACACCATGCCATATTGCGACCCTAGATCTCTACCAGCCAAGCCGCAGTATTTTTCATTGCCTACCTCGTATATCGGAGAAAATGCATCACACCTACACAATATCAAGCAGACACAGGCTATGGTGCAGCGTGTGACTGATTCGCACAGCCCACATCTCACGAAAGAGCACCTTGTATAGTTAGTGAGTTACTAGATCAATCACATTCCCGTAGGAAATTGTCTCTGCCATCGGCCTGAACGGGCGGAGAGCGTACCGTCAACGTCTGATTTTACCGTGTATTCGGATGCTTCGGGCCGTCAGGACTATCTGGGTGTGGCCGCGGTCCCTCTAGATTAAAATCTAGATGTAGTGGAATCTAATAGATTCAAGCGAGGCCGATGGACAGTTGGTCGGTTCACGTAGCAGAGCTGTTAGGCATCTTCTACGTCATCAACATGGTGTTCAGATCGGCTCACCAGCGCTCACCCGACACATATGGACGTCCAATAGCGGCGGCAAGTCTGTGTGATTGCAAGTCAGCCCTGCAATCGATCCAGAACGCAAGAAATAAATCAGGGCAAAAAAATCGCCCACGCGATCCGATCGGCGACCACTGAATTCCAAGCAACGAAAATCCCGCTTCGTCTCCAATGGATACCGGGACACAGTGATAACCTCGGGAACGACGCGATAGACCAACTAGCGAGGGAACCCGCGCCCAGGCAAGACCCACCCCTTCCGTCCGCTCCAGGCGAAGGAGAACGCGCATATTCGCGGTAAGATCCACGCTCGGTGGGAGTAAGAGTGGAAATCAAGCACCAAAGGCGATCATTTAAAGAAGATCGACAACACCCTACCGGCGACTTATAGTCGGAGATTAGTTATGTGGAAGTCTGCTGTACCTGTTGACACAAACGCACGGGCCACAACTGGCTGGCCACGTACGCCAAGACCTTTGGCTTTCAGGGGGGATGATCCGTGCGTCTGCGGAGCACAGGGAACCGTTAACCACACTCTGGGGACGCGTTCGATAGAGTGGCGAGCCTGCTGGGAGGCTCAAATGAAGGTGAGATCATTCTAGATGTTCATACTTGGATATATATATAATTGTTGTATCCTGCATATCGCTTTCAAAGTTGATTATAAATCTTATCCACTAGTCTGAGCACAGATTCGTATTTTGGCCGAGGGGTCGGGGTAAATGAAATCAACCAACCAACCAACCTACTGTAGTGTTGGTCTTGGTAATTGGACAGATAACACTAAGTTGAGGACTGCCACGCAACGAAAGCTGTATGGTATTGTACGTCTGCCGTTATTTAGCAACCTTTCACAGTGGACAATCTATTGTTTGTGGCATGCCAAGGATTCAGTACATTAGAAAATTTCTAAGTTCCCGCTTGTTGCCACGGCCTTTTCTCGACGGTGCGCAACCCAAAATACGACGGCGCGTGAGGCATGTGGGTTAAAACAGTGTCGTGCGACACACTGTATTACGACATGCGCTCAGCTAGTGAAAATAAACCATTATGCAAATTTATATTTACAGTCCTTATCAATGACCAGCATTGTGCTGGGCCGTCGGCCGTCATTGCCTCTGAGAAGCAGCCAGATCCATAACCAATTAATATCTTGGCTGGTGACTATGCTTCTGCAATATTTTAGTGTTTTTCTTTGGTTGTGTTGCACAGCGAGCATCGAATTGAAAATAGGGATGTGACTTTTTTACATTCAGTTTTATTGAGAAGTCCAAATGCCATTCACGGTTTACCATTAGCGCGAGGATCATCGAAGTCGGTTGAAAAGGCGGCGATTCTTTTGGTGCTAAAGGCGAAAATGAGCAATGCGGGGTAAAGCTTTGACTTCACACTTGATTGAAATCCCTCCCTAAAGAGCCAATTTTCAGTTAAATTCTCTTTATATTATTTTTCTTGTCTCCGCCTTAGTTCTCAGGAGTCAGATTAATAAACTTGGCGCTGATATTCGGTATTGAACAAGTCGGCCCTGGTTGTTGTTTGTACTACAGTGGGACAATCCATTTATAAATAACCCAAGTCATTGGATAGCAAACTGCTCTAAAAGGTGTAAGTATGACGAGCAAATTCATATTGATCTCTCCAAGGCGCTTATTCAGAAATGACAATTCAAGCTATGCACTCCTGCACTTCACCATTTTCGATGTTGCTATTGAGACTACACCGCCGCGTTTTGTCTGGGATCTAGAAATGGACAGTCAGTTTGTTCAATACCTCCAAACGTCTGATCAGGGCCACGGTATACTTTACTGCAACCCTTGCCATGGGCCTTTCAGGTCATGTCAGCATAATTCTATGATAGGTGTGGATATTTCATCAGGTGGGAGAGGTGTGAGAGGAGTTTGTGCCTATTTGCAAGCTCTTGCTGAAACTGGGCATGCTACAGAATTCAAGGGTCACTATGCTAGTTGAAACCTGCGACCAGATTCTGATGTCTCGTTACTAGCCAAGGCCGGCGGTAATCCTAGCACTACCTCGTCACTTTATCAGCATGAGCTTGAAGCCTTACCTTACTATGTCTGCGAGGACCTTGTCAGACTCTGGGTCAATATCATCGAGCCTAAAATCAGATATGTGAATGATTTCAAACCAGACTGGTGGCCCAAAGCTATACCGTTCAAAAGACCACGGCTGCTTTATAAGTTCGGTATGCTCACCAACCCGCCGAAGGTTCCCTACTTACTTTAGAAAGAGAGGGTTGAGCTCCTAGCCTCGTTGCTCGGCGGAAAACTGCGCGAGGTTGCGACCCCCGATGAGCTGTGGATTACCGCTAGTCATAGCACTGGTTTATGCAGATCAGAAAGATGTCAGCGCATCGTTGAAAGAATACTTGAGATATATGGAGCTGAAAGTGAGCTTTCCGAAAAAGCTCCAAAGGAGTCACCGAAAAAATGGCTCGGTGTCGTTCTTTGTGAGATATAGAGAAAGTGTATTCTGGCTTTAGTTATTCATAAAATTAGTTATCGACCTGAGGGGTGACAATTTACCACCGGAGGAAGGCTGTTTTAGCAGCCATCCAAGCTCACTTATGTTTTGTATGGAAAACACGTAAAAGATTCCGAATTATTTCCCTCTTTTTCCTATTATTCATCTCAGCATACTTCGTAACTCTTCTTGGACGAGCTCTGCAGTCGCACGTAGCGTGGCACACGATCATTTCCCGTTAGGACTCGATTTCGGCCGGAGCATGAGACCTCCCAACCTAGGACCAGATGCAAGCTCGGGACATCACAAATGGAAAAGGATGGTCCCCTCTACATGGAAGGAGGGAAGATGGGCAATTAGAAGCACGCTCTGGGTCAACAAAGATATGGAAGCAGAACCGATAGAATCCCCAGATCTGACGGCGGCGGTCATCAAGCCCCGAGCGACTGGTTTTTATGGCATCAGTCTACGTAGAGGGAGGGGACGCCCTGGCTTTGGACGACGCATGCAATCACCTACACAAAGCAATCACAAAGGTGCGGCGAGACACGGGCACAGTGGTGGAGATCATAATAGTGGGTAACTTTAACCGTCATGATCAAATATGGGGAGGAGACGATGTGTCTTTGGGAAGGCAGGGCGAAGCGGATCCAATCATCGACCTCATGAATGGATTTTCTCTTGACAGTCTACTCAATTCAGGCACAAAGACATGGCATGGCGGAGAAAAGAGTGGGGACAGTGAGTCCACTATCGACCTCGTGCTGTCCTTGGAAAACTTTACAGGCTCCATGGATAAGTGTGCAATACACGGGACAGAGCACGGCTCGCACTATTGAAACCGTTTTTCTATGCCCCGTGGCCGGCTCCAAGGCATCAGGAACGACTTCTGCTGGAAAACGCGCCATGGAAGGAGATCAATGCCAGGATTGCGAGCACCACTGGCCGCCATTCCGTCGGAAGGCACGGTGCAGCGGAAAACCGACCGACTCATGTCTGCGGTGTCGGAGGCGTTGTATGCCTTGACACCAAGGGGCAAACCGTCGCCATATGCAAAGCTATGGTGGACGGCAGACCTGACACAGCTCTGTCAGATATACACATATTGGAGAAACCACGCCCGCTCGGAGCATCGGGCAGGGCGAAAGGTGCCACACCTTGAGAACATGGCCGCAAGTGCGGCGAAACAATACCACGATGCAAATCGGAAGCAGAAGAAGAAGCACTGGAATGAGTTCCTCGCAGATAAAGATAACATATGGAAAGCCACTGAACATCTCAAGTCAGGAGAAGACGCAGCATTCGGGGAGGTACCGCAGCTCCTCAGGGCGGATGGAACCATCACTGCCGATAATAAGGAGCAAGCAGAAGAACTCCTGACCAAATTCTTCCCGCCCCTGCCGAACAACATTGACGATGAAGGAACTAGGCCACAAAGAGCGGCAGTCGAGATGCCTGTCATCAGCATGGAGGAGGTCGAACGGCAGTTGTTGGCCACGAAATCTTGGAAAGCGCCGGGCGAGGACGGTCTGTCGGCTATAGTGTGGAAGTCGACATGGCCCACGGCTAAGCAAAGGGTCCTGGAGCTATTTCAGGCGTCGCTGGAAGACGGCACATTTCCGAAGTAGTGGAGACATACGAAGATCATACCGCTCAAAAAACCGAGTAAAGAGAATTATACCATTGCCAAAGCGTGGAGGCCGATTTCGCTCCTTGCGACTCCGGGAAAGATGTGTGGTAGTCCAGAGGTATAAATTGAGTTATTGTTCAGAGGGAAACATAGGCTATTTATATACAACGAGAAGAACGAGTTGATTTCCAATCAACTTGGTTCTTCGTATAGATACCTCGGGATTAATTCCGATGGTTCGGCTTGGTTCCTGATCTGCACCAGCCTCATATCACAACAGTTCTATATGCAGCAGAAGATCTCCAAAAATCAAAAATCTGAAGAATCGTTTCACTTTGTCCAAGAGATATTACGGTTCATGGAGGAAGAGACTCAAATCTCTCGAGGAGTCAATCTACGTGGCAGAGGACCTGCGTTCTTTTCTTCGTCAACGCCAACTTCGCCACCGCCAGGGGGACCTCCATCGGTTACTCCCGCTGCTTCCCAGTTCAACCGTGGCGATCACACATTCGTCCTCGACACACTTGGTGGTAGCGAAAGCAGCTCGTGGGTCAATGTACATACAGAGGGCTCTGCGAGGACAATGAGTACATTGACATTTTTCCATACAATAATTATCTACATAGGCAACCCCAGCTGTCGCAATTTCCTCCTCGCCAACTCCCGATCAAATTCATTCTGAAAAAGATTGTGATGAATCTTCTCACGAAGGAAGTGGAACTCCAGAGCAACAAGGCACTGGATGTGCTTACATGCGAATGCCACCATTTGGCTCCCCAAAACTTGGCCCTCGCCCGAGTGCCAATCGAAAGCCCCCCGACCATTTCAATCCATCTATTGGCAGGGATGACAGCGCGGGCGAGAAGATTTGAGGATCTTTGTCTAGAAGAATTATTTTCTATGTCTACGCCTGAAAAGCGGTGTTAAACTTTGTCCGGAGTGCTACGGTACAGTAGAATTCGAAAACAGATTACCTCTCAGAGACACACGCTTTCTTTCCCAAAGCCCCACTTGAATAGCGCTATCCAAAGTCGGATAAGAAAAGTCCCACAACTAATACTTGTTGTACCTCTGGTAGACCACAAAATTACCGTAATGCCAGGTACCGGCAAGGGCTAATCATACATGCTCAAACACTCTGTACTGTACATGCCGCGTACATCACTCTCACGCTTAAGAAATTATTGTAAATTACCGTATATTGCCATGAGTAGTAATCTGAAACGTAAAAAAAGATATGGACGAAGATTCTGGGGATTAAGATTATGCTGTCTCACACTTTCTTCCTTTCCGCTGCCTCTCTCTCAAATTGCAAGGTGGCATACGTTCATACACGGCTGAACCACAATTTCATCTATGACTCAACCACTAGGTATTGCTGAACTATGCAACGCTAATATTTGGTCAACTTTATCTGACTTTAATATTGAAGATAGATCGACCTTGACCGGCAAGGACAAATCACCCGGCGATGAACCCCAATATCAACAGCATGAGGCGCAAAAATACCGCCGTGCTGTATTTTCTCTAGTGGAAAAGATACATAACTGCAGCGAGGAGGAGCTCCAAGAGCTACTGATGTCCATCCGAAGCGTGAGCAGCCTGGCCGAGGCCAGACAACAAGCTTTGGATCTTAAATACTGTTGATGGACGGCCGAGCAGCGCTACAAAGTGGATGTCTAGAAAGGGCTGCGGAACGATCCTTAAATCTACTCTCATGACCACGACTCCTATATTGCAATATACACCCACGGCGATGAATTTGTTAATAGTGCTATAGTGTTGAGAGAAAGCCATGTGAAGGTTGGGGTGATCGCGGGGTAGGAGTGAACAAGAATTTCATGTTGAGTACAGTATTTTACATAAAGAGCTTGTTCTGGAATTTAAGTTTATTTGCCTCGGGAGTCATTATCTACGATCTACTACCTACCAACACCAATACCGGGCCCTGCCATTACGGTATTTTTGGTGAACTACCAGGAATACATGAAGAAAAGATGGGGGGCACTACTTGACCTAATACGGTCTAGCGCGGTATGAGTGGGGCGCTGTCTTGTAGCATGTGTAAGATGGTTGTATTATTATGGAGTTCTGTGGGTCACGATCTAGTATTATAGATACAGGTCTAACCCTAATGCATGAGTAGTGCGTATCAGGGTGACCGGACAATACAATCAGTACAGGGGATCCAACACGCTGGGAAAGAAAGCGTGTGTGTCCAAGGGGTAATCTGTTTTCGAATTTAACTGTAGTTTCACACCTCATTCCACGTTGTTCACATAGAATTCATGCCCATTTCCTAACTCCATGCTTGATTGACTCCAGATCCTGCTGAGCTTTGATTGGAGCCCTGTGGTAATTTTCTGGGGTTTGTTCGATGGGGGCACATATTCAGGTAGAGTTATGTGATGACGTAGGCCAAACGCGTGCCCCACTCTGCAGAGCCGAACCACCTGATTCACCACTTTTAAAAAAAAGAAATTACTGTAGGGTTGAATGAATTTGTACATATTTTATTTCACATATTAATATAGTAATAATACCACTATAAATCAATAATTAGATGAACCTTAAAATTGAATTACATGCGTCAATTAAATTTTGTCGAGTCCGCGTTTGGGTGTCGTTAATGTGAGTCGTGTGCCAAACCATCGGCGGGTTTAGAACCCAAAGCGGTGCACTTTGCTGATCCTCGCCTTCGTCTCTTCCCTCAACCCGCGTTATCCAAAACCACTGGATACCAAGCTGGCATGAACAGCCACTCCATTTATCACAGTCTGTTACAGTTAGGTAGGAAAGCATCGTGGGACTCGAGCATATCGATATTGTGAACAAGCGCACTTGATCAGTCCCACTGCTGCTGCACCTGTCAACTGCAAATTACTGCGGGACCGCCCAGCAGCGCGAGGCTCGACAATTGCCCCCATTATACGATGCATCACTACCCCATTGCAGTGTAACGAAGAACCTTCGAAGCGGATGACAGTGGATCACCTACCATCTCAGTCGGTCCTGCACTGTCAACAATGGACGCCACGGCGAAGTCGGCTTGGCCAGCTTTGGTCAGCGATGACAACCTTCTCCAGGCTCAAGCAGCCCTGCAGCACAAGCAGAGCCCCCAGATTTCGGTCCCCCGAGATTTTTTCTCTCCCATCCTCGAGGAACTCATCTATCGTCGCGAGTCAGATTCGTCCGTCGCCAAAATCGAACATGAGTACTCCCATCTCCGAAAGGAACTTCGCAAACAGACCCATCTCACTGAGGCCTTTCAGAAGGATCTGCGTGGGATCGGGGATATCATCACACAAGTGGCATGTGGCGACCTCTCGCAGAGAGTGCGCATTGATCCACTCGAGATGTCACCCGACATCACGACCTTCAAGCAGACGATCAACACAATGGTGGATCAGCTGCAGGTTTTTAGCCAGGTCTCCAAGGTCGCTCGCAAGGTCGGCACTGAAGGGGAGCTTGGGGTCCAGGCCAAGACTGAGGGCATGGAGGGCATCTGGCAGGAGCTCACCGTCAATGTGAACGCCATGTCTAAGAACCTGACCACGCAGATTCGCGACATCACCGCGGTGACTACTGCCGTCTCTAAGGGTGATCTGACTCGCAAGGTGCAAGTGGACTGCAAGGGCGAGATATTTTTGTTGAAGAATATCCTCAACTCGATGGTCGACCAGCTGCGCGAGTTCACTTTTGAGGTCAGCCGTGTCGCCCACAACGTTGGGTCCAACGGCATACTAGGTGATCAGGCGGTCGTTCATGGCCTGGAGGGTGTATGGAAGAACCTGACATCCAACGTTAATCGAATGGCCGCTAACCTCACAGAGCAAGTCCGCGAGATCGCCAAAGTGACGACCGCCGTTGCTCGTGGTGATCTCACAATTAAGATGACTGCTGATGTGAAAGGCGAGATCTTAAATCTGAAGCTTACTATCAATGCGATGGTCGACCGGCTGAACCAAATCGCGTTCGAAGTGAGCCGAGTGGCCAGTGAAGTAGGCACTGAGGGCGTGCTAGGCGGTCGAGCCCGAGTAGAGAATGTCGAAGGCCGTTGGCGCGAACTGACAGATAATGTAAATACAATGGCTCAGAACCTCACGATGCAGGTTCGACAGATCTCCGAAGTGACCCAAGCCGTCGCCCGAGGTGACTTGAGCACTAAGATCGAGATTCACGCCCAAGGCGAAGTCCTTAATTTGAAAGAAACGATCAACAGTATGATAGACAGCCTCGGGCGTTTCACCAGAGAGTTGCAAGACGTGGCGAGGGATGTTGGCGTCCGAGGCAAGCTCGGCGGGCAGGCGAATGCGGAGGGGTCTTATGGCATTTGGAGGTCAATCAGCGAAGATGTTAATACAATGGCAGACAACCTCACCTCGCAGGTTCGAGCGTTCGGAGAAATTACGGAAGCAGCAGTGAGTGGCGAATTCACTGAATTGATCACCGTGTCAGCATCAGGCGAAATAGATGACTTGAAACAAAAGATCAACAAGATGATCTCTAGCCTACGCGACAGCATCCAGCACTACACCGCTGCCCGTGAGGCAGCAGAGTTGGCAAATCGCAGCAAATCAGAGTTTCTTGCCAGTATAAGGTACGTGGTTTTCCTTTGGGAATCTTGGATAAAACATACATGACCGATGCTAACGGGGATTGCCAGCCATGAGATCCGAACGCCAATGAATGGAATTATCGGACTTTCGAGCTTAGCTATGGACACAGATGACCTTCCTCAACCCGTACGAGAATTTCTTAACATGGTGCAGAGCCTTGCCAATAGCCTTCTGACCATCATCGATGATATCCTCGACTTATCCAAGATCGAGGCTAACCAAGTGATTATCGAGAAGATGCCGTTTAGCTTGGGGTACACCGTGCTTAGTGCGTTGAAAGCCCTGGAGGTGGAAACTGGCGAGAAAGCATTGAGCTTGGTCTACACAGTCGACAACACTGTGCCCGATTATCTGGTTGGGGATGCATATCGCCTGCGTCAAATCATACTGAACCTGGTGGGTAATGCTGTCAAGTTTACCGACCGTGGCGAAATCCACGTCTCGATCAAGCTCGTCGAGGACAGCAAATGCCCGCTCGATGAAACCGTATTTGAATTTTCGGTCTTGGATCCCGGCATTGGAATCAATGAGAGCAAATTGGGACTTATTTTCGACAAGTTCCAGCAAGCTGACGGATCAACAACTCGCTGTTTCGGTGGTACGGGCCTAGGCCTCCCAATTTCAAAGCATCTTGTTTCTCTCATGGGAGGAGATATCTGGGTCACCTCGCGTATGGGTGGCGGCAGCAAGTTTTCCTTCACCTGTCGGGTGAAGCTTGCCGAAGCCCCAACGGGATTTGCAGAGCAATTGCTCCCCTACCGAGGCCGCCGGATCCTGTTTATTGATGATGGTCATGTGGCTGGGTTCCCTGCTGCTCAGATGTTGCTTGACTTTAGTCTGGAGCCTGTGGTAGTTACCGAAAAACAGTTTACCTCGGGCCAATGCCAGGCAAAATGGGTTTGCAGCTTCGACGCGATCTTGGTTTCGACTATTGAAATAGCGGCAAAGTTGCGCGCCTACACAAATTCCTCGCCTATCCCTTTGGTAATGATAGGCCCGGTGGTATCTCTATCACTTAAATCCGCTAGGGAGCTTGCTATCACATCCTACATCACGACACCTTGCCGATCTATCGATCTCTGGAATGGCATATTACCCGCCCTAGGGGATTGTACGCATCACGCCCCGTCAGAATGTCCTGGATGCCTGGAAATCCTTATGGCAGAAGATAACGACGTCAACCAGAAAGTAGCCGTCCGCATCCTGGAAAAGTACAACCACAAAGTCACCGTCGTGGAAAACGGGCTGCAGGCCGTCACAGAGATCGAGCGTCACCGGTACGATGTGATCCTCATGGACGTCCAGATGCCGATTATGGATGGCCTCCAAGCGACGGGCAAGATCCGGCAATACGAGGAAGTAAACAGCCTACCTCGCACGCCCATCGTGGCTCTCACTGCGCACGCGATGCTTGGTGATCGAGACAAGTGCATCCAGGCTGGCATGGATGATTACCTATCCAAGCCGCTGAACTCGAAGATGATGATGCGGACGATTCTGAAATGCTCCACAGTGAGCATCGCGTCCTCGCCGACTGTTGCGTCTTGACGGCGGCTTGTCGCTGAATTAATGGGTCTGTTATAGGAATGCCAGTATCCTCGTGTTGGTCTTGCCAGATATGTAGGGCCGCGTCTAATTGAGGCCACCGAGATGCTGATGGGCGTCTGTTCTCTACTAGGGACTAATGCGACGGCCCTGGGAACCCCCAACAGCCCCGGGAGCTTCAAATATTGCTCCTGGGAAAGCACACTCTGTGCATTGAGTAATCAATATACTGGTCAATGAACGCTTAACCCAAGCACAGTATGCAGATATGGCGAAAATGCACGTTGAGCACAAAACGAGGGCAGATAAATGCGTGCTAAATAAGGACACCTTGATGGCTGGTTTTTTACAAATTGAAGAAGAGGTCAATTACCACTAGGACCCTTCGGCATAGGCTTATTCATCGTTCACCTAATTTTATTTTAGTATGGTGTCATAACACGCCATAGTTCGATTATAGAAACCCCTGAGATCGCCCAACCGATCTCAACACCTACAATCAATCATCTGATTCTATTGGACATGTTCAGTACTAGCCAGTACGTCAATTCTTCAATTCTGACGCTTCTTTTACTACATCTACCTGAAGTAGTGATGAATGGACAGATCTTCAATTACAATACAGCTCGAGTGACTCCCTGCTAGACTGACCCAAGTTTAGCCAGCTGCTGTGCATGTTGTGGGGGGAGGGGGATATTTACACCAGCAGGGTACGCCGAAAGTAACAGCTGGGTTGCGCCTATCGCTGGGCGCCGACTTGCGAATTCAACCGAGAAGCCAAGTTTCTGCGAGCCGTGGATTAGAACAATCCAATTCCAGCTTGGTAGCAAACATTCGCGCCCGTTGAAAGTCCGTTGATCCTGTTGCTGAAGGTTCTTACCGCCCCGCTTCTTTGACTTGTATCCCAAATGTGAGAGCCGACATGGCAGGCGTAGGCTAAGGGCAACGGCGTCTTCCACTGCGAATATGTAGTCGCCAGATCCATCTCCACACGCGTAGGGTCTCGGCCCCGTTACGCTCTATTTAAGAGGCACTTCTATCCTACTTTTTACGAAAGGCCTATTTTGTCAGCAGCGTCCGGCGTGATTTCAATATCTGACCATGGGAGCCATTCGAAAAATATCACACACTCGGCAGATGCCAGACTTCCGACGTCGAGTGCAGCGTGCACTGTCCCTGTCATCTTCAGAGTCTGAATACAGCCGAAACCAACCTAGGTCTCTATCCGGTGACGCCACCGAGGAAGAGTCATCAACCAACTCGAACAACAATGACCAAGCTGTCCCGGAGCAGGGTGATTCTCCCAGCAACCACGGGCACGAGGTGGTACCAGCTCATCAATACGGTGGACACGAGTCCCAGCCCGGGGGGAGTAACATGTTCACTCTCAAATGCCTCGCAGAGTTAGTACTGTTGACCTCCTTACCGTGAATGCAAGATCTTCGCTGACCAATGATACTTCAAGGATAGATGTGCGGGTGAAGTAAGTTGTACGTTTCTTCTAAACAAAGAACAAAGAGCTAACTATAGCTTAGGTCTCTAGGTCATAAAATGACGGACCAAAGCACGTGTATCGAAGATGTTCGCAGGGACCTCGAAGAGCTTTGCAGCCGACTGGGGGTTCTTGAAACGCAGCCAGAAGAGAGAACCAAATGTAAACCGAGTCATATGCCAGATGGACCGGAGCAGAACACGGTGCGGATCCGGCAGTCGCAGCGGGGATGAAATTCGACAGGCTCGGGGGCCTCTGAGGACATTATCTATGCTGAAATTCATCGAGCATTCGTCATATGGACTGTCTTACGCTGAGTACACTCTTGCCTTTCTTACGATTAGCAGCTGTTGAATGTTCGGACTAGGATTACTCTTGTGCTTTCTATACGTGGTACATAATAAGTTCGTCTTCTGCGAATACAGCAAAGGCTTTTTAAATGTCCCATTTATGAATATACCTAACCACCGAGTCATGTTACGTGTTGCACGGAGGTAAATCATTGCTCAGTGGCCGAGCCTATATACCAATTCGTCCCTTCGGTAGGCAACGCGACGCGAATGACGCAATTATTCTTTGATTTTACACGAAAGATGATGGAATTTGAAGAGATATTTTGACACAAATAGCATGACCCAGGCGAAAGTCAAGGCACCTTGCTCTGAAATACATCCTAATGTTGAGTAATTGGTTTATGAGTAGAAGTGACGCGAACTTGAGAAACGCCCAAAACCTGAACCGAGATAGCGGCTTTCACCCTGCTGGACCTCTCGAGCTTCATCGCTAGCTTGGCCTGAACCAACCAAGAATTCTCTCTCGACTGTTGTAGCATGCAATCGATGGGCTCGCATGACGTAGCGATAGTGTCAAGCTCTATCTCGAAGTTCTTCGGATCTATCGACGCATGAATCCAGATGAACCCCATCAAATACTCAAAGCACGCTGGATCTGCATTTCCCGAGGTCACAAGCGTGTTAAAAAGAGGTCCCATCGTGGTTGATGGAAGGCCAGCGCAAAGGTACCTCGAGTCTTCACCACTTGACATCCGTTTTCCCTAACTGATCATCTCAATCTCATCGGTTGACCGTGGATCGAGGAATCTGAGATCCAATACTCGGTTGACCAATTATAGAAGAGCGGAAAACTTTTCCCGGCCAGCAAATTCTCAAAACGAAGCATGCTTTCCCGGACTTTGGAAGGTCTTTTCCATTCGGGTAGCCCAAGGAGAATGATCTTCATGTCTGTCAGGTTTTCTGTATGCAGAAATCCCACCTGATAATCCTCCGGCTTCAGATTCGTCAGGTAGGCCGGAGGCTTCACGACGGCACTTCCATTCAGCATAGAAACGAATTTGTCTGCCCTGTCAGGTCTGTTGGAAGGGTGATCTTGTGGTAAGATAGTGGAATGCAAGGTAGTGTTGATGCTCTGGCCACAGAGCTTCGACTGCTCCCATTTCCAGAAAAGCTCCTCGGTTTTCGAATATAGGAAAGGAAACCTGTTCACAAAAGCTTCAGAGGAGTGATGTACCGGAGATGGAGGCTTGTCTTATTGAATATTAGATTTCTCGTTCGCAACCGCCGGGAATCATGCAGCACATACCGATTGGTCTTTTGAGGAAGCGGTTCAAGTCAAGCTTTGAGTATCTATACGACAACCTGCCATCTTGATCCATTTGCTCGTAATTATCAGTACCAGAAGCGGCCAGAAAAACAAATCGTTTAGGCTGTGTAAGGTAAGACTGGCGGTCCAAAGGTCTGTATAGGAAGGGCGCAGATTTATATAAGAGAATAAAGATAATTGGAGTTGAGGTAATTAAATGGAGAGAGGAACCCCCCAAAAGAAGCCATGCATGAATGGCTGCAGTTTGCCTGCATTAGATTCTGAAGTATGATGGTGAGAAACTGTAAGTTTAAACCATCCAGTCACCATTCATCCAACACTACGCCGTTGATACCCTAACGAGTTATCACCTTTACAGAACATTATCCTCTTCAATCACAAATTTGGGCCTTTCTCAAGTCCACTCGACAGGCCGGAATTTGTAAGGTTGGTAATTGAGGAAACAGGTTTTCAGCCCGCCAAGAAACGGCTTTTCGGATTCTTGCCCATGCCGAATGGGGTTCATCATAGCTGTGGATTAGCTATGCCCATCCAATTTACAATTTGTCCTTCGGGAATTTTGCTCCAATCACGTTATAGCATGCTTCCGTTCTTATAGCTGTACCATAGCATACTCTCTAAGTCATGATACGATCGAAAATCTTCCAACTGTTCCTTCCTATTTGAACTAGAAGACCAGATTTGCTACTTGTCTCCGATCGTCAAGCCAGTATAGTTT
This sequence comes from Penicillium pancosmium, assembly GCA_031761475.1. Classification (NCBI taxonomy): domain Eukaryota; kingdom Fungi; phylum Ascomycota; class Eurotiomycetes; order Eurotiales; family Aspergillaceae; genus Penicillium; species Penicillium pancosmium. The sequence goes on along the minus strand of JAVMSB010000221.1, from coordinate 1,836 downwards.
ATCAACCTCCTTAGGCTCTCTGTTCTGTCATAGGTTCTATGGTAACATGGAAGACATTTATATGAGACCCTTCTGAATTGCCACTCGGAAATCTTTCCTGCCACACCTTAACATGAAACATTTCAGTGACCACAACTCGATCAGGCTTTGACCGCATAACCTCCGGAACCCTTTAAAACCTCTATCTATATATTGGGTCAAATTCCTGTCATAAAACGCATTTGCAGAGATAGTAGCCAATTGATGAATGTCGTAGCTGGCTGATTGTTCGATCTCCAAAGCGATCAGGGAGATTCTTGAAAGAATGAGAGGGCCTAGCGAAAGGAATGCCTGGGTGTAATAATTCCTCATCTCTGCGCTGTTGCTGACATTTATCCCTTGGGGCTTCACCGAAGCAACTCGGACTTCTTCGTTCTGGTGGAGCTTCATCAAGATCGACCGCAGCTGCTCCATCGAGAGACCAGAGGAGAATATCGGTGACATTCTTAAATTTACCAGCATGATACAGAAGAAAGATTCGTCACGTAACCATATCTCCTTTGATTCGTAGCCCCGTATGTGCGTAGCATCAATGCCCATAAAAGCGCAGCATATCAGAGCGATACTAGCCCCCACACCAAAGGGTCGGTAGGGAAAACAGGGGTGTTCAAACCACACTGAAACAAGGCTAGAGTCGTGTGATGCATGCTGCCCGAGCAGAAACAGAATAAATCGGATCTGCATTCCCAAATCGTCACATGACATGGTATGCAAGCCCTGAGATTCAGCCAAAGCGGCACGTATATCAGTGAGCCAAGGCTGCAACCGACCGTATTGGAGGACGAAACTCGTTTCCCAGTCCTGGTCACTGCGATATATGGTGGCCCACAAGGCACCCTTGTCCTCAGGGAGCATTGCAGTAACGAACAAGTAGTTTAGCACCAGCAAAAGCTGATGGAAAGGGTGGGCCTTCCCGGCCGAGGAAGTCCTAGATGCTGGAATTCGGGTTCGAAGTGGAGGCGGCAAAGAGACCTGGCCTTTGGTTAGCTGTGAATTATGCCAATAGTCCGAAGGATTTACCGGGAGTGTCATATCAAAGTATGGTTGCTTCGGACAAGTGCTGGGAGAGCTCGGGGCCTCGGCCATATCGAGGAAGGAACCACCGACGAAACCACGAGGTGGACTCAACGACATCTCCTGAGCGCTCTTTTCTATGTGATCTTCGCCTATCGGGACATGGCTTGTTTGGAAAGCTCCTTGTAATGAGACGGATTTTGTGCATGGAGATTGAAATTCCGGTCCAGATTGATCGGCAGCCTCATTAGCCTCGCAAGTCTCTTGGTGGACATCGATCATCTTGTCAAGTCGATCATTTCTTTGCGTAGAGTCATCCTCGAAAAATATCATTTGCTGGTTCGAGTTTCTTGATTGCATCGGTGGCATCGTATTGTACGCCAGACTTAAAGGAACTTTCTCTTCATACAAACATAGACTTGGTTTTCCACGATCCCAACAAGACTGGCAGGAGGGTGTCTCTCGATCACATCCCTTTTTGGCAACGCGACATAAGATGCAGGGCCGCCTCGAATGTATAGGACGCGAGGCTCTCTTTTTGTGGGGCTCGGCCATGGTGGTCGTAGCTGAGACAAAGAGTCTGAATAGTATCTATTTTCGGCTTCAGTCCAGACCAAGAAAGGCTTGGGAGTAAAGCTAACAAGCACTGCGAAAATCAGCAGCCCGAAGTTCTCAAGTACAAGTATATGTGACAAAGTATAGTAAGAAAGATGCAATGGCAGCTACACCGAGGTTGCTTTATTTAAATGAGCAACTGTGGCCGTATGACCACCCTTCCCCCCC